>OX393580.1:11078535-11147631 GCA_947652605.1 Elmis aenea
TTTTTACTCCCTGTTGATATGTCTTCTATGTCCTGTTCGCTTTTCCTTTTCCAGTCTTTCGACGTATCCTCGTCGCTCTCGCAATGTTTTGCTTCTTTCATATCTTTCATTGCTTCTTTATTCATGTTCGTAAGCATATCTATTTTTTTCGTATCTTCCGACGTATATTCGTCGCTCTCACATCCTGCAGCACCACTACCCCTCCGTTGTGCCATAAGTTATAGCCCACCTTCTTTTCTGCCTGTATATAAGAAGCTTTTCTTTGTCCATGTGTACGTGTGTTGATTTTCCAAAGGCGTCAAAGATTCTCACAAATCAACTTTACGGATTAGTTTGTCTCTACTAGCCACACCTTGATCGTTTCGAGTTTATAAACTGTACTTGACTTTTTCTTTTTCTAATATATTTTTATCCCTTATCCCTTCCAACCGCTATTCCTTCACCGCGTATCACTTTTCCTTGTTTTGTTTGCTTGTTATGTCCCGATTTACGAAATAAATAACGCAGCTCACAAATCACAAACTAAATATAAGTATAACCTTCAATTCATTCATTCTACATCAAATAGAATCTAAAGTAAATTTGAAAATAAAATACATTATTTTCAGTTCTATGTGATTATATATAGTAAACGTAATTTGCTTGAAACTTAACATAATCAAATGCCATTAGCATATGTACACACACCGTTCGTGTGTAATTCTCTATAATTAATTATTTAAACTACGCCCGACACAAAACGCAACTACAATACGGCCGATGTACGTATGTAGGTCACAGTTAGTGAATATTTACGAACAAGTTTCATTTGTTGGCCACTTTTGCGGTTTTATGCAGTGTACCACACCAAGGTATTATTTACTATCCCCTGTTGTACTCCAAGTTAGTTCATAATCGGCTTATGATTGTATAACGTACGAGATTACAAATAACTGCAAAGCTCATCTTGCTTGCTTCTCTTGTTAAGTTTTGGTATTTATTTATCAAGCTTAGAGCATTATACTCCACATTTGTTGGAAAGGCCCGCTTTATAATGGTTTGGTTCAAAGTAAACCACTTCTATTATCTCAAACATACAGGGTGTCTCAAAAATATCCTAAGACAGTTGTAGGGATACATACAATATTGCTTCATAAGAAACATTTTTGTATAAACACATCCTAAAGATGCTGCACCACCCTTAAAGAGGTGCAGGGAGAATAACGATATGGAAAAGAAAACCCACACAATAACTCAGCTTCTACCTTAAAGGTAGAACGGCCTTAGTTAGGATTAAGCTTCTCCACAATCACTGATTTTGTAATCTGATTTTATTGAAAATGCGCGCTGTCCACCCGACCACCGATAGATGTCCATCAAATTGCATAGTTTAGGATTAAATTTGGCGTCAATACAGTGTTGTCAATTTAAACTGCGAGCTTGAAATGAACAAATCTCCCGTTACCTCAAGCCACCTTGTATTTGGGAAAAAACGTTTGTTGAACATTGGGTTTTAGCGTAATGCTAAAGTAAATTCATTATTTGTTCATCTAACTGTACAGTTTAACTTGGGTATGTTGAGATATGCGGTGATGCTCTTTGTTTGGAACACCCGGTATATCCGAGTGAGATCTTGTTATGCAAGGGTTGTTACTCCAGTCGATCAGATGCGCTTACGTTAGCTTTTCTGTAAAACAGCGGTCTAAGGGTTATTTTAGTAGTGTTGAATAAACTATAGGTACTTGAAAGAAAAGTAATTACAAATGTAATTTAGGTGAACGCACAATTGTGAGTACCACCAAGCTCAACAAAAATAAAATATGCAGAAGCATGTTTCAGATAATTGAAATGTAACATATTACAATATGCTATTTATTATATACAAGATGGTTTACCCGGCGTTGCACATGCGATTACAATTTTAATTACTGTTTTAACTTGAATAAGCCCAATAATTCCAAATCATACACAAATGACATACTCTGATCAATCATCTTTTCATTTTCTTATAATTCATTAAAAAATAATTATTTATTGCTTAAAAATTGAATAATAACTCAAATTTATTTTCTTTCGTCTTGTTTCAATTAAAAATGTACTAATAAAAATAATACTTCACGTACATTTATTACTAATTGTATACAAAACAATCTTTACTTGAGAAATACACCGCGCCGTATCGTGTTTTGACCAGGTATTTGCCGACGTAAGATCGAATCCAGTCCAAGTGATTATTTTTTTTTAAATTGGTAATATGTGCTTGTACTTAAAGTTTGGCGTTAGATCTGCAAGGTCCTAAATAGAAACTGTGCAAAATTTGGTCCCGATCGGTCAACGGACCTAGGATTCTATAGCGAACAAACAAACAAACAAACAAGCTCTTTTATGTATATAGATTAAAAGATCATAATTAAAACTGACCCTTCATTTTTAATTTTTTCATGAACGCTATTCATAAATAAACATAAACATAAAACTTAGATTGACAATAGATTAATTAACACTTTGCGCTAGCTACATTTTAAAAATATTATACAGGGTGTTTTTTACGCTTGGTCAAACTTGTGAAACTTTAAACATCGATAAGTCATTTTTCTTAAATGTAACACCCTGTATATTTTTACATTTTCTTGTAGAGAATTTAATTGTCTTTCGAAATTATTAAGCATGTCCTATACCTAAAGTTAATATTTGTCCAGCTATCTCAATTTTTATTAGTATTACTAAGGCAATTAAAATATTTTAAAGAGGGCCATGGACTTAAGTTGTAATTTTTCAAAGAATTTTTAAACAAAAGAATAAAAAGAGCTGCAACTTTAATTTTAGGCTAAAAATGTACCCCATTTTACCGAAATTTATCGTATAAATTGTTCAAGATTATGTCCTTGTTCTACGTACAGCCGTAGACCTTGTCTGAAAGACTCTAGCTCCCTTTATAACATTTCGGGGGTTATACCATCAAAAGCAACACGAATCCTGTTCTGCACATCTTCAGCAGTTGTTGGGGGGGTCTTGATACACCTGTTTTATGGGTCCCCACAAAAATAAATCTATAGGCGTAAGATCAGGTGACCTAGGTGGCCAGGAGATTGGTCTACCTCGCCCTATCCATCTATTAGGATATTCTGTGTTCGGCAACTGCATTACTTGCTGTGTTGCTTTTAATGGTATAACCCCCGAAATGTTATCAAGAGTGCTAGAGTCTTTGAGACCACATCTACGGCTGTGCGTAGAACATGAACAAGGATATAATTTTAAACAATTTATACGATAAATTTCGGGGAAAAGGGGTACATTATTGGACTAAAATTAAAGTTGGAGCTCTTTTTATTCTTTTGTTTAAAAATTCTTTGAAAAATTACGGTTTATGTCCATGGCCGACTTTAAAATATTTTAATTGCCTTAGTAATACTAATAAAAATCGAGATAGCTCGAAAAATATTAACTTTAGGTATAGGACATGCTTAATAATTTCGAAAGACAATTAAATTCTCTACAAGAAAATGTAAAAATATACAGGATGTTGCATTTAAGAAAAATGACTTATCGATGTTTAAAGTTTCACAAGTTTGACCAAGCGTAAAAAACACCCTGTATAATATTTTTTAAATGTAGCTAGCGCAAAGTGTTAATTAATCTATTGTCAATCTAAGTTTTAAACGAAATTTTACCGCTGTTTTAAATAACTTTAATGTTAAAAAAAATTGAAAGTGCTGTATCGCTCAAAATTTTCACAAAAATGTAAATTTTACGAAAACGGTTGACTTAAGACCCATATAACCTTATATTTTTTAAAGTAAATTTTAAGAGGAATCCAAAAATGTGAAAATATACAGGGTGTTCTATTTAAAAAAAATAAATTTTTATATGTGCCGGTCAAACGAAACACTCTGTATATTTGAAAATAATTTTAGGTTATGTAGAAAATAGGTTCGCACAATATTTGTATTAAACATTTTTTGATATTTTCATTAATAAAGGAGCTATCGAAGAATCTCAGGGTCGTGGTGCACCCTGTATAATTATTACATATTATATTTCGTTAGCAGTGGTAATATTCCTTGTTCTGCATCAAACGAGCTACGATACGGTTTGTAACTCCTCTCTGTGGTAAAATTATCATTAATTATAAAACGTTTATACCACTACATGAGTAATTCAACCCCATTGCCACTATATCTTTTGTACTGACGTACATTTGTATCGAGTCGTCTGTTAATTGAATATATTTGTTAACAATGTGGGTTTCGGTATGCACCATCCTAGAATTTAATTAGTATTATCAATGAATTAGTTCTGTTAGTTGTATAACTTGACTTGTTCAATTTGTTGACTCAAATAACAATGATATTGTGGGGGTTCTCCAGAAAGCACAACCGTCAATATCTGCTGTTGAGTCTGTGATAACAAAACGCTGTATATCACAATAATTGAAAGTTGTGTGGTTTGAGATTTATAATTGATACATTTTCAATAACATGTCGATCTGTGTTGAAATTAACTTTAAACAAAACAATTATTACTGCGCTCTATGTTTACAAGGTGTTTCACTTTTCGAACCTGACTCACCAACGGGTTAAAATTATATAATTTTATAATGAAGTGAAAGGCTCATCTTTTTTGTTTGGGGCATTTTTCTTTTCTTATCATCAATAATTGCGTTTATTTTTTGTTTTGACGTTCGGTTAACTATGATAAATTAGTTTTTGGATAAAGATAGAATACTCTCTCCATTTCTTCATACAGAGTGCTGGGGGGTAGTGGGTACATGCTGTGTGCGGGCCCAACCCCAGCCGTAGTTGCCCCATGAGGGGGCGATGAGGCGCTTTAAGCGTGGGGATCCGGATGTACACCGGAGGGTCCACCCAGATGCCATCAAAGCATGCCAACGGTACCCAACGTTACTACAGAGTCTAATAGCTGTACTGCGGTCCAAAAGTGCTGATCTGGAGTGTTGTCCAGGGTTGTTGCTGGAGTGTTGTCCAGGTTTGTTGAGCTGGACTGTTGTCCAGGGGTTGAACAGAATTAAGATCCAGGGTGTATGTTAATACACATGCTAATTTATATGTTGCGTGGGACGTCAGCTTCTTTTTTTATGTACGGCGTATGCACCTTTACACCGACCGCTTGCATCAGCCTGCTGACTAGAGTAATCCATGTGTTTACAGTATAGGGTTTCGTTACCCTAATCTAATACATAACATTAAACTTGTAAAATAATGCGAACCATGTAAACTAAAGAAAGTCAACGCGCCAGTTATTAATTATAAAAAAGGCATCCTAAGAGAAGTAAGGTCTTAAAGTACCTAGATTGAAACTGCCCCGTAGTTCGAAATACCAATAAAACTAAACAGCACAGATTTGGACGATTTGCTGACGCCATTTCGCCGAAGGACGATTCGCCGATGGACCATTTCGCCGACGGCAATTTCGCTGACGAAGATAAACACATTATTGAAATACAAAGGTACTTTTGAAAGAATATTGCATTAATTAATTGGTGGGACAAATCGGACATTTTTATTGAAGTTAACAATAATGTTTGTATTTTTTTTTAAATATTTTTCTATACAACGTTGGTTGGTAAGGTTAGGTAAATATACAGGGTGTCCCAGATTACATTTCCAGCATGGGGATCTCGCTTATTATAAGAGATACAGGTTTGTTTAAATTAGATGAATTATTCCTTAGTATGAGAGGAGCCACAATCAATTTTTAAAAGTACAAAATTCCTCGTGCTTCAGATGTTATAGTAAAAAATATGAAAATGTCGAATTTCTTTTTTCTCTCATAACTTTTTTGTCTTAATCATTAGAACAATTTTATTTGTACTTTCTTAAGGTACTTTTTAATGCTGAATGTAACTGTTAATTTAGATTATTTTTAACATTTACCATTTTTGAGATATTACCCCCAACTTCAATTTTTCTTATGAGCCGCGAAGTTGGTTATGAAATAGTTGAATGTGCTTTTTTTTCTCTTAAAAATGAGATATTACTTGCTACATTTATTTTTATAAATAAGTCACAAAATGAAGAAAAATCGTATTTTACCCATCACTTATCAAGCTATCTATGAAAATAAAAACAATATACACCTAATTAAATGTCACATGAGAGTTACCATTTGTCTGCGGTATCATTTATTAGAATTGTTTAGGATTGTTGTGTAATTCGATAGTCTTTTTAGCAAATTTGTTATCATATAATCATGGGCACATTTACAACTAATTAAAAATTTTATATGTTGAATTGCTACATTATTTGCAAAAGAAACTGTGTAAAATAAATAATTCTAATTAATTATTGATTTGTTTTGGATTTTTGGTTGGTTTGTCGAAAAAAACATATTCTTTTAAATTTATTTCCAAATTTTTGTAAATACGCATCCTTTGTTGCTTTTTCTCGTGATATAGCTCTAAGTATATTCGCTCAGCTTCTACACAGTTTTTATGGCAAAGAATGTAGCATCTCAACATGTCAAATTTTTCGTTTTTTTTTTAAATTTTGCATCATTATAACAATTACCACAAAGACTATCGAATTACACAACAATACTAAACAATTCTAATAAATGATACCGCAGACAAATGGTAATTGTCACTTGACATTTAATTAGCTGTTTTTTGTTTTTATTTTCATAGATAGCTTGATAAGTGATGGGTAAAATACGATTTTTTTTCATTTTGTGACTTGTTTCAAAAATAGATGTAGCAAGTAATATCTCATTTTAAAAAAAAAAAAGCACATTTAACTATCCCATAGCCAACTTCTCGGCTCATAAGAAAAAATGAAGTTGGGGGTAATATCTCGAAAATGGTAGGTGTTAAAAATAATCTAAAATAACAGTTACATTCAGCATTAAAAAGTACCTCAAGAAAGTACAAATAAAATTGTTCTAATGATTAAGACAAAACAGTTATGAGAGAAAAAAGAAATTGGACATTTTCATATTTTTTGCTATAACATCTGAAGCACGAGGAATTTTGTATTTTTAAAAATTGATTGTGGCTCCTCTCATACCAAGGAATAATTCATCTAATTTAAACAAACCTGTATCTCTTATAATAAGCGAGATCCCCATGCTGGAAATGTAATCTGGGACACCCTGTATACGTAGACCGTATGTTTAAAGTATATATAACTGTCCTGAATTCAGTTCGAATTGTACGCTTCTGCTTTGATTAAGCCGATAAGCACCTCTATTGGTATATGTATGCTATTTTGTATTGACGACCAGCTGTGACAAGTCCTTTGGTGTTGACGTGCGAGTGATAACACATTAACCAGTCCTTTAAGACGTTCTATATACGTTCGATGGGATTAAAGTCAGGACTCCAACGAAGAACCAGCAGGAAACTTATTTATATTAGTAGATAATATTATGTGGTTAGTTTTGTAAAGATGTTTGTAGGTATATGATATATTGATAATTGGGGATACTTGATGTTTTTGTAAATGTAGATAATTTTTTGATCATAAAATACCATTTACGATATGTCAAAAACCAAATTTCTAATGTGTTTATTAGTGTTAATTCTTCACTTGTTCTGCACCACCTAAATAATTGATGTTTTGACTTATACTATGATAAATAAACAAAATGTAATTCGCTGTAGTGATTCTTGGCGCAATGAAAAATGATCAATTCTCATCACGTCGCTACATTTCAAAATAACGCCAGAAGAGTTGTCGCCTAGAAAGAGTAAGTTTCGTGTTTCGACGTTTTTTTTTTTTTTTATTGCAATCAAGTTACGTAACTATAAATAAATAATAGTTAGGAAACTGATACTTCAGCAAGAGTATTATAAGTTGCTTCTTAAATATTGCATTGCACAAAAAATTCAGTGTGATGCTCCCTTTAAAAAAAAATAATAATTGGTGAACAAACTAAAAGCAGATAAATAAATTTATTTATCATTTGAAATACTTAAGAAACAATCAATGCCAGATGTAAAACAAATTATATTTAAGGCGATTGTGTTACTCGTTTTTAGGAAATCGAAAACAAATTGTCAAAAGCTTAGCGCTGTTAAATTTGGTCGGATAAACAGTAAATTGAAACCTTAAGGTGAATTGACTGTTTTGGCCCACTTGCTACACAGGAATTTAGGAATCCCTTGTATCGTCTTCACTAGGCCGGAAGAGTGAATGTACCCAAATCAGCCTCTTACAGTCTAGGCTTGCTTAGTATGGGAGGGCCTAGTGTCAGCTTTGCTTGTAAGGGTCTACTAAGGTAGTTACCTTCATAATCTCTGTTGATCTTGTAAGCTGCTCGTGTGCAATTTGCTGCTAAACTGAAAAATTTTATTATTTCCCTTGCTTGATTTAAGCAATATGGGAAGTTTATGGTGTAAATTCTCGTTGTTTAAAATGAACATGATAAACGTATATCACTATAATAAGCCGATTTGTGAAGTACAAATACAAAAAACCTGCTACGCAAAAAAAAGAGGAACCACATCGCTAACAGATTTGATTAAATTCGTTTTTCAAGACTGCTGTGAAACGTTAAAGTAATATGAAATTTCCGATTTTTTTAATGAACAATGCAAAACATTATTAAGGATCAATAAGATTCTAGCTTTAATAAAAATAAAAACCCTACATTAACTAAGAAGAAATTATTTATACTTACAGAATTAAAGTCGACTCTCATCTGTATTACCATTATTTAATAAGCAATTGTAAAGCATGTATTTG
Organism: Elmis aenea; assembly: GCA_947652605.1. Lineage (NCBI taxonomy): Eukaryota > Metazoa > Arthropoda > Insecta > Coleoptera > Elmidae > Elmis > Elmis aenea. The sequence continues at coordinate 11,087,217 of OX393580.1, forward strand.
TTTTTGTATCATTATTATAATAGTGTGCATATAATATCTACAACCCTATTTGACAAGTAGTACTTAGTATTACTTTTTATTATATTTTTGTTTGTGTTTATACTCGTAGTAATCAAAGTCATTTAGAAAATTTATGACAAGAAGTTAGGTTATTTCCACGACATTCATTTATTTTAAGTGTTTTTGTTGAATTAATTATACCAGTGTTATTACTGTTTTAAATGAAAATAATAAAAATTATCCACAGATTTGTTAACATATTGTATAGTTTGTTTGAATTTGCAATTGAACTTAAAGGCTAAAGTCTGGTTTACCCATTTTTGTTTCTCTTTAGTAGTTTGCATGTTTTAAAGCAATCAATTTAAATTGCAAATTTTTGCTTTCTGAACTTAATGGTTTGGAATGAACATCAACCCTAAAATTTCTAAAAATATTGCACTCTCTCTGTATTGACCGATTCAACGTTTTTACTACTTTTCGTCGCAAACTTTGTAAAGCAGTGTGATATGATATTTGGTGGCAGTAATACACGATAAGCAGTTTTAAGCGTTTAGTATGAAAGTGGAGAATTTGTTGTTTTCACGTTTACTGCAACAACTTCTGCTTTATATAATTTTATAAGTTTGTATACAGGGTGTTACTTAAATATTGCGAAAAAAATCGGGTGTTGTTTCCGCATTTAAAAAAGCTTTCGAAACCTGTACCAAATGAGTTTTAAAGGGTTCTGCACTTGTTTTTTTTTGTTTTGACAGTCTACTATTTTTTCCTTTAAAAAAATGCTAAAAACCTTCGTAACTTGCGTATTATTAAAAATAACTACATCAACCTTCATATATTTGGAATGAGAAAAAAATAAGCAATTTAAATAGGCCATAACCAATTAAACCTTCCAGTTAAGTTTGTGTTATAACTTTTTAACGGCGTACTCAAAATGTTTTTTTAGTATAATCAATTTTACATAAAAATATCTAAAAATGTTCTACATAAATTTTTGCGATATTTACAACAATAACTGAGATATGACACATAAATATGACAAAATAGCTCTTTCTTTCCAATAACTCATGGACAGAAAATGATGTAGGGGAAGGTGGTATATACTGGGACACTTTTTTTAAATTTTGCGTAACTTTTGAACGGCTTAATTTGCATACCTCAAATTGATGTGAGATATTCATATTGCTTTAGTTTATCATTGCATATAGTAAGTGGGTCCTTACGCACGGTAAGCAAATTACACAGTTTTTTAAAGAAATGATCAAAGTAGACTCACGTCAAACACTACCTGCATGCCTAGTAAGTGAGTTATAACGCACGGTAAGCAAAACGTGCACTTGTCTAGAAATGTCAAAGTAGACTTACGACAAAATTAACAAGACAACGTAATAACATGTGTATATTAGGCAAAAAGCCGTTACAATCGTAGGTATTATGTGATCGTAGAAAAAGTATGCTACATAACACGAGTTGTAAGGCACTCTTGGAACATCGCACTCGCCGCCACGCGTATTAATGTTCACTTTAACGATTTTTCGTTACAGAAGTCAATCAAATGACAGTTTTCTTGCCTTCTTAAGATGTACTTCTCATTCCATTGGTTACGAGAAAATAATAAACAATTATTCAGTAAAAATAGCATGTGGAAATTATAATAAACAATAAAATGTAGTAAACTCTAACTAAAATAGTCGTTGAACTAATAATAAAATAGTTTTTGTGCGATCGTACTAGAAACAGCTGTTTGACGGACGCGTTAGCAACCATAAAGTACTGCATTACCGGCCCTATCCTTAGCAACGGCCGTAAAAGTTACTTTTCAGGCCGTTACCCTTAGCAACGGCCGAAAAAGTAACTTTTACGGCCGTTGCTAAGGAGAGGGCCGGTAATGCAGTACATACGCCGTCATCTGTCAGTGACAGAATGTCACGTAGTTTCTAACCTATTATTTTGAAAATTACTAAAAATTTAAATTGTTTTTGATTCGATCGCACAAAAAATGTAATATGCACCTCGGCCAAAACGTACTTTTTGGCCTTGATACATAAATAACTATTATAGGTATTAAACATAAGCATAAATAAATGTTTTTTTAAAATTAAATAAAACCGAAAGAAATAACTGTCTGGTTTTTGGATTTGTAAATTCTAGGTTTTTCCTTCATTTTTTCGTTTTATGATTTTGGCTGATCTAATATTTGCTTCTCTAATTAAAAAGTTTTTTGCTACATTTTATATTATGTGAATTTCAAGAGCTGCCAAACTTTATATTCGAAAAAAAGGTGTCATTCGAAATAAAAGATACACTTAAGCTAAATTATTTGAATCGAATATCTAAAATTAATTGAATACAAGTAAGCTTAATAAACGCTTTAAATAATTTGTAAAAACGCCAAAGCTCTATTTCTTATAATAGAGAAATTACAAGGCCAGAAGTTGTTACTATAACTGGAACATTTTGTACAGAAGAAAAGAATATTTTGTTGCAATAAAATCTAATTTAAAAATGTATAATTTTGATACATGTTGTATATTAGCCAAAAAGAAGTTAAAATCGTATGTATTATGTGATCGTAGAAAAAGTAAGCTACATAACACGAGTTTTAAAGCAATTACGCATTACAACTCTTGTTATGTAGTGATATACTATTATTGCATCGTTTATAAAATCGATAATCAAATTATTTTATTATTATCACTTACAATCTTTTGCTTATTACTTGGTAAAAAGTGGACATGTCCAAAATATTTTTAACTTTTGTAAAAGACAAGGTAGGTACGAAAAACTATTCGAGTAATATGATAAAATATAATCTAATAACTCTAATAGGTACTGTATGTGGAAAAAAATCAACTTCCTTAATATTTCATGCAATAAAACGTAATTTATGTCTAGAATTAGCATAATTGGACTTGTCTTCTTGTTACAATGATCCCTTTAATTTAAAGTTGCTTCATTCATCTTTTATTTGTTAAAAGGTAAATAGAAGGTACAGTCAACAGATTGACAAGTGCGTACTAAGCAAATTCATTTGTATTTGTTACATAACACCACACCAGTTATTTTGTTGCACATCATAGCTTGTTTCATTTTAATTAAAAATACGAGTGGAGTAGAACGTCCTATGATGATCCATAAAGACCCTTAATGAGCGCATTCGTTTAACGTATTGACATCCGAAAAATTTACGGGTGAAAGTTCAAGTTGACGTTAATTAAAACGTTCATTTCCAACGCAAGAGACGTAGGTGGCCAAAGCTTCGAAAGCATTCTAAATTTAGTTTTTTTCGGGGATAAAAAAAAACAAACACGTCGTTCAAATATGGTTTTCCGCATTCTAATTGTTATAAAAGTGGGACTGATTTATTTGAGAACAATAAAACTGCGTATGGGTTTTCCGTTTTATGTGACCCTCGGCAGATTGCTTTTTTTGTGTCACATAAAAACAGTATCGATGGATTGCCCGCAGTTATTTTTCAGGGTAAAAAGTTTTAAATTACAATTTGCAGAAAACGTTCGATACTAATTAAGCTTCATTTTAATTATTGCGTCCGCTACCAGTTTGAAAAATGTTAGCATTAATCATTGTTTGCGTATTTTAGGTTTGAATTATTTCCGATTGAATTTGCATTTTTATACCTCAAGTACCTAAAACTGTTGTTTTATTGAAAAATCAGTAACATTGCCAAGAATTAGTATGGAATATAATAATTATCGAACAATAACTATAAAACATATATTTTTAAATTAAGATTACAAAGGTGTTTCAAAAACATTCTTTAAATTTATCGAAAAATGCCATCGTTTACTTTGTAAAAGGTTGGCCAATGATATGGGCGATTTTAAATCTTAAATATTTATTAATTTGCCTGAGAGGTTGCTCTTTAAAGTAAACATGAAACATATGATTAGTCGAAGTCATGTTACAGAAAATGTTTTGTTTATAGGAGCAGTAGATAGTTAATATTAATAATATTACCTAATATTTTTTTTAAATATTAGGTGTGCACTTCAGGTATGTTTAAAAAAGTAATAATACAATATGCGTTCTAAGCAGGTTTAATAGTTTATGTAGATAATGTCATTAACAATAAAAAAATGTAAAAATACAAAGGGTGCTCCATAAAAAAAAACTGACTTATTCGTGTTTGAAGTTTGACTAAATGAACCGGGCATAAGGAACACCATGTATATTATTTTAAAATTTTAATTAGTCAAAAATGACTATGAGACTATTATTGTCCTACAAAGTTTCAAAGAAATTCGTTCTGACATAGCCAAGTTGTGAAATATCATTATTTTTTTAGACTCCTGTTTCTGAAAATATTTTTATAAAAACAAAAACTCAAAGAACTAAAAAACGACTGATTTTAGATACATAAAACCTGTATCTATTTGAAAGAGAATTTAATTTTACATCTAAGAATTATAAAATATACTGGGTCTTCTATTAAAAAAAAATAAAGTGGCGTATTGGTGCGCAAAAATAAAACACTGTGTATAGTTGAAAATAATTTAAGGTTCTCTAGTAAATGACTACAAACAACTTTTATGTGAAACTTTTTTCTGTAAGGTTGTCACAAGACGAGATATTGATCCGTTACGTTATATTTTGTACACACTGTATATTACTATGACGTTCCTTTAATATTGAACGGAATTTTGTGCATTCAGAAAAAAGTGCTTATTAATTATTTATAGTTGTTACGAGCCGCCTGCGATGGTTAATTAGAAATCAGTAACTGAAACACAAACAGCATGATTTGCTATAATTTTAATCCTTTAGAGTAGATGTACAGTATACAACATCCGTGCAAATCAAAATCATGTATGATTATCACTGCATACGTAATATTACTTATTATTAATCAGACAACAAACGATACGATTTCGGTTATGTGAGATTATTTGCATAATCAGTAAGGATAATAACTCGTAGAATATATCCATAATGATTGAAGATTCGCGTAGTTCAAAATCATATCTTCCAGGTCTCTTGTAATTTATAATTATGGTACTTAACATATTGTAAAGTCGAATAGGCGAATATACAGGTATTACGTCAGGATTCTAATCCTGTGGGGCGCGCCTCAGTGGAGGCGCGAATTATCCAAAGGGTGGTGGGAAGACAATTGGAAATCGAAAGCAAAACTATTTATTTGAACAACAAAATCACAATAATATAAAATACTTATTAAAAATGACAGTTGTTACACATACGGTAGGTTGTTAGTAAGTCTATAACTTGTGTTCCAGATTTAAATGTCTAATTCAATTTACATTAGCAAAAAATCTACTGACAACATTTTTTTTTAAGTAATACACTTAGTAATTAATTGAAGAATTTGTTTAGCCATTACTTTGTGGTATTGAGACATATTAATTGAAATAAAACACTATTACTTTGTTTAACCACTTTAATTTTGAGTTTTTTCGTACAAACGTTTTCAATCTATTGGACCATTGTCAAGTACTTATTAAGACTAACATATAAACAAGTTTTACAAAGCATTTATACAGGTATACAGGGTGTCCCAGATTACATTTCCAGCATGGGGATCTCGCTTATTATAAGAGATACAGGTTTGTTTAAATTAGATGAATTATCCATAAGTATGAGAGGAGCCACAATCAATTTTTAAAAGTACAAAATTTCTCGTACTTCAGATGTTATAGCAAAAAATATGAAAATGTCGAATTTCTTTTTTCTCTCATAACTTTTTTGTCTTAATCATTAGAACAATTTTATTGGTACTTTCTTAAGGTACTTTTTAATGGAGAATGTAACTGTTATTTTAGATTTTCTTTATCATTTTTTATTTTTGAGATATTACCCCTAATTTCATTTTTTCTTATGGGCCGCGAAGTTGGCTATGGGATAGTTAAATGTGTTTTTCATTTCTCTTTAAAATGAGATATTACTTGTTACATTTATTTTTATAAATAAGTCACAAAATGAAGAAAAATCGTATTTTACCCATCACTTATCAAGCTATCTATGAAAATAAAAACAATATACACCTAATTAATGTCAAATGAGAGTTACCATTTGTCTGCGGTATCATTTATTAGAATTGTTTAGGATTGTTGTGTAATTCGATAGTCTTTTTAGCAAATTTGTTATCATATAATTATGGGCACTTTTACAACTAATTAAAAATTTTATATGTTGAATTGCTACATTATTTGCAATAGAAACTGTGTAAATAAATAATTCTAATTAATTATTGATTTGTTTTGGATTTTTGGTTGGTTTGTCGAAAAAACCATATTCTTTTAAATTTATTTCCAAATTTTTGTAATTACGCATCCTTCGTTGCCTTTTCTCGGGATATAGCTCTAAGTATATTCGCTCATCTTCTACACAGTTTTTATGGTAAAGCATGTAGCATCCCAACGTCAAATTTTTCGTTTTTTTTAAATGTAGCCATCATTATAACAATTACCACAAAGACTATCGAATTACACAACAATACTAAACAATTCTAATAAATGATACCGCAGACAAATGGTAACTCTCATTTGACATTTAATTAGGTGTATATTGTTTTTATTTTCATAGATAGCTTGATAAGTGATGGGTAAAATACGATTTTTCTTCATTTTGTGACTTATTTCAAAAATAGATGTAGCAAGTAATATCTCATTTGAAAGAGAAAAAAAAGCACATTCAACTATTTCATAGCCAACTTCGCGGCCCATAAGGAAAAATGAAGTTAGAGGTAATATCTCAAAAATGGTAGGTGAAAAAAATTAATCTAAAATAACAGTCAAATTTTCCATTAAAAAGTGCTTTAAGAAAGTACAAATAAAATTGTTCTAATGATTAAGACAAAAAAGTTATGAGAGAAAAAAGAAATTGGACATTTTCATATTTTTTGCTATAACATCTGAAGTACGAGGAATTTTGTACTTTTAAAAATTGATTGTGGCTCTTCTCATACCAAGGAATAATTCATCTAATTTAAACAAACCTGTATCTCTTATAATAAGCGAGATCCCCATGCTGGAAATGTAATCTGGGACACCCTGTAGATAGCGCGAATAACGGAGGGGCGGAAGTTAACGGGATTATTAAATTCCATTACTTAATGCTGTTAAATAGCGGTGAGTACATAATGTCTGTCTGGTCCTTTAAAAAACGTACTGTGTAAGTAAATTAATTATTTTGTAGAAATAATTCGATATTACTAAGGTCATTTAACAGGTGAAGATTAATTTATTTTTGCCATCTAGAATCACTCAAAATATACAAATGCGTGTACATTAAAAAAATGTACTACTCTTTTAGTCATAGCTATATTTAAAAAACTCATAAAATTAATCTTAAATTCGAGGTAAATAAAATATGGGCTATATATAATAGTAGATATAATGTTCAATTCAATGATTTTATTATATTAATTTACACTTATAAGTTTTGAATGTTATCAGTTTTATGCTTAGATCAAATAAAAAAAGGTATATGGCTTTTTGTAAAACATGCACTGTTAGTTCAGTATAAATATAATACAAATTTCATAAACGAAGCAGCAAGCAGCAGTGCTTTAACACTAATCAGCATTTTTAATCAAACATAAACATGCACCAAATAGCATACTACCAATAAGTATTGTTTAAAACTGCAGATTTTTTTGTTGGAAAGTAATAGGCTGTTTCATATTACATATTATTGCCATAACTTAATGATAATGTTTTTCACTTTAGTGTATTTTTTTGCATAAATACTATTTATGGGTTTTGATTCTGGGTTTTTTGTAGAAGTGGTCTTAACATTCAGGCACAAAACACCACTTTCTGTACGACGACATGGTTGCGTTATTGTTATATTTACAACAAGCACACGTGTGATTTGCCTCACCGAGTACGTAGAGTGACGTCATTTCTCGTGCGCATCGTCCAAGCCGTTTACGGCGCAACTTGCCGCGGGAAAACATTAATCGTTAATAATAAACAAACGAAATTGATTTAAACAATTTTAACTTTACATACGATATTCTGAACACCAAATCTATCAAATTCTGAAGAAATTAAAAATTAGTGTAAACGCCCATTCCAAGGCAGTACAGATTTGTGTCAAAACGCGTTTTGTAATTGCTTAATTTTTAATTATTGGAAAACGAAAAAGTAATATTAATTACATTTATGGATACAGAATTTTTTTCTTTACAAAAAACGTATTTGCACTTTTTTTCTAAAATAATTAGGGGAGCAAGAATATGACTTTTAAAATTGCTATGTTGCGTGATCCGAGTCTACACCCATGTGCCGTGTGACGTTGAATCGTAAAAATAAATAAAGTTTAATTTAAATCAAGCTTTTAATTTTAAAAAATCAGCTGATTTAAATCAATTGATTTAAATCAGGCCAACCCTGAATTAAAGTATATTAGCAGTCATCAAATAAAACCGTCTTTACTTACTATTTACTCTCTTCTGTTATAAAATAATAAATAATTGTAACTTTCAGTTACAACGAAAAAGCATATCTTTAAATAACAGTTGATTTTCATAAGTGCTAGTTTAAAGAAAAATGTTCATTAACGAGATATTTTAACTGTTCTTTTTTTGTACTGCGGTTGGTATATTTCTAAAACAAATGAAATAAAGCGGTACTTTTCGTAATGAGTTGTATGTTAATTAAAATAATTAATTCTTTACGTTTCAGATTATGTAATCATCCAATTATAGGTACATTGGACTAAGTGTTCAGCAAAAAATTAAGACTTTCGTGACTATGTGAAAAGGACACTACATAAACCGCTAAATCTGTTCAAATCTCTACTTATAAAAGGGAAAATCACCTCCGAAGTCGCATCTCGCATTCCAGAGACAACATCACAAAGTTATTTTGGCAAGTGTATCGCCGCCGCACAGTTATGCAGTCTCTTGAGATTTGTCCAACCCTGGTTTGTAGCGATAAAAGGCCCAAGTTCATTTGCGGTGTTTTTGTGTGCACAGTTGGTATCCTTGAGCTCTCTCAGGATTTCCTTTGTGGACATTACTGGCCGTGATATAGTTCTTCCTTTTCGCGCCAGGGACACCTGCCACCTCTTGAGAAATAAATCTAAAAAAACCAATACGATTTCGTCCAATTTATAACGGATGTCAAGGGTCAGTTTATCTACATCTTTGATTGTACTTTATGCATTTTATTACAAGGATAAAGATAAGATAGGAGCGGACGTTTCAAACAACAAGTTTTTTCTGAAACATACAAGGTGCGCCAATAGTGCGATAAAGTCTATTATTGCCCTAATGTCAACTTATTAAAAAAAAGTTCTAAATGAAACTTATAGTATTTCTAGACGTGCATGTTTTAAAATTAGTTTCAAGTACAGGGTGTTTCATAAAAGTGGAGCGTCACTAAAGGTATTTTTTTTTAATTGAACACCCAGTATATTTTTGCATAATCGAATTCAGCAAGAAAATCTCCACATGGCAGTATTTTGTTTTTTAAATTTTTTTGCGACGTTGCCAATTTATCTCAAAAAATCTTTGAATTGCCAGAAAAACAGGGTACAATACTTGTCAAGAGCACAACGTTATGAATAATAATTGGCAAATGATATTTTGTACATACAAAGTCAAAAGGTGGAGTCATAGTCTAAATACATCAAAATTATTTTATATTATACAGGGTGTTTCTTGTAGATGTGCCAACTTCCCAATTTTCAAACATCAATAACTTTATTTTTTCGAATGGAACGCCCTGTATATTATTACGTAATTTTGTTGCATTTTTGTTTTTCTTCAACTTTTCCTAATACTTTACCTATACCTAAAGTGAATATTTTCTAAGATATTTACATTTTACTTATTCTTATATGCGTTGTGTAGAATTTTCCTAATTTTCTCGGAGTAGGCCCCGACTTTGACAATAGAAACAATAATTTCTGTGGTAACAAATGTCAGAGTTAATTGCTGTCAATTATTAAAACAAAAATAAATTAATATAACATATTCAATATGAATTTTCCAAAAGAAGAATTGATTGATATGGTCTGTGTAAAGGGTGAACTATTTTTGATGCCCATACAGGGAGGGTATCTCGGTGATTATCAGAGATAGAAAAAACCAAGTAGCATTTAGTCTCGATTTCTATTTTGAGAGGAATTCATTGCCGTAAACAAATTTTTTATACCTTTTTTAATTCTCGAAACATAGCCAAACACCGATCTTGGTAATTTTCAAAAATGTTAAATATCTCGCTTAAACAAAAAAATAGAGAAAAACTTTAAAAACTTTTTTCGCATGGTTTTTTGTCATTAATAAGATCGCGATATTGATTTTTCTTTACTCATATAAATATCGATATATTACACCTAAGAAGTGTCTTATTCTAAATAGCAACCATAAGCAAATTACATATTTTTGAAAAGCGCAAAAAGTAAGCTTTCGATTTATATCAAAACTAACCATGGTTGTAGTTTTTTACAAACTAAGAACAGTTTTCAAAAATATTCTATCATTTCCGGTTTTTGAGTTATTAGAGAAAACATGTGTTTTTGTTATATATATAATATATATTTATGAAGATTATTTTTCGATAATTTTATGTAGATTATAATAGTCCTAAAAAAAATACTTACCCTCGCCGTTAAAAAGTTACTACACAAACTTATCTTTTTCTAAATGGAAGCTATAATTGGCTATGACCTATTTAAATTCCTTATTTATTTCCCATTCCAAATATATAAGGGTTAATGTATTTATTTTCAATAATACACAAGGTTTTTTAATTTTTTTTAAGATAAAAAACAAAAAGTAGGCTGTGAAAACAAAAAACAAAAACAAGAAAAATCGAAAATCATAGAATGTACGAGTATTTGAAAACTGTTCTGAGTTTGTCCCAAAAAACTGTACATTTTTGTAAAACCGTTTCTCCATCTTGACTGCTCAGCGAGATACCGATGTAATTCCATTGAATTTGGACCACCCTGTACACTGATACATTGATTACAGCTCTGTTAGCCTATAGTCATCTCTTTATAAGGTAAGCTTTTATATAAATTTTAAATTACTAAAAATCGGCAGAAATTTTTGAAGTTGGGAAGTAGATAAGGCGAGTGTTACTCCTCAAGTAACAACTTATTGTTTACAATGTCCAGAAAAACATGTAATGTGTGGATATTGTTTTCTAAAAATACATTAATAAATCACTCATCACTCATCACATCCACCCTTATCGGTCTTTTTTTTTGAGTATATTAATTTTCGTTTCGAATTTATATTTATTTCTGTTTTACTATGTTACTTTTAAATGTATTGTTAATTAAAAGGGATACATTTGTTAATTTTATACACTATTTAACTGTTTTTCTCTTTTTATTATTGATTTATACACCTATAACGAATTTTTTGATTCGCAATAGGCCGTTACGACGGCCAGGTATCGTTATTACTATGTGAATATATTTTGGATGCTAATACGACCATTTAAAAGAGTTTAACATGAAGCCAAAATAATTTTAAGTAGCTAGAACTACAATACATGTTTACGACGACCGGCCTCGTATAGCAGTAAACGTGTTTTAAATAGGGAGCAAATCTTAGAACATCAAAATTTATTAATAGGTTTTGATTTATTGACTGGCGGTCATTTTCCTATTATTCTCTTATCATATGAAATTTACGTGTGGGATAGAAAAAAATTATTAAAGCGTATACAGTTTTCTTCATTTAACGATCTTTGTTAATTTAATATTACAAAACAAAAAGAAGTTAAAATGCGGTGCAGATATGAGTAACCACTGTATATTTGAGCAAATAAAGAAGGTATTTACATTTTTTTTTATCAATCATCAGTAATTATTTCTTTAAGCTCATTGTAAGATGTAATTTTTATTGTACTTTATTGTTTTTTTTTTCTTCTATTTAATGAAAAAACAACGTAACTTATTTTACATTGGTGATAAATTAAGTTTACTTGTCATTTGTTGTAAAGTAAAAAGATATAATTGAGAGCTCCCTTTTTTTAATAATACGAATTCGATAATAATTATACACTAGGGTGGATCGCTCTTATATGGGAGAATTTTTTTTTCGAATTTCGATTTCGGGGCGTGCGCGATAGATGCTCTGGTACTTTTTGATTAATCATGCAAAATATTTAAAAAAAATAATAATTGGAAGTACCTACTGCCCCAAAGTCGTCAAAGTTTTCGAGAATTTAAAAAAAGTTACTTTAAATTAAAATGTCTTTGTTCTATTTTTAACAACAAATTTCACGACTTTTTGGAACATTATCACAGTTTATGCTTTTAATTATTAAAATAACAATGTAACACACTGTTTTTCTTACTTTCCCGAGTAATTTTATTGTCACGTGCGCAAGGTGTGCGCGGGTAGTGCAGCGGATATGTCATTTAGCATCCCTTCGCTTTATAGTTTCAATTTTTTTTCAGGAAGAGATCACGTTTCGTTCTGATTTCGAATATTTAAGATTTGATAGTGTGATTTTTTTGTAATAAAAGTACAAACGTTTACGTAGCAGTGATACAAACTGTCCTATATTTGGTGTTGGCAAAGAATTCCCGAATAGTTTGTTACCGACGCATGAAGGCATGAAGGCATAATATAATATTTTATTTACGTCTCCAAACCTTAGCAAACGATTCCAGGATTTGGTAAGAAACACTAGTAAAATAGTTACTACTGACATAGAACAAATCTGGAGAAGAGCGTCCTTACCTACAGTAGAGCATCGAACAATCTTAGCGAGAATAAAAACATATCACGACAAATACCGTGCAATCCTAAAGCCCTATCAATGTTGAAAGAATAGTGACAACTACAGAAACAAATTGGAGAAGTTCAAAATGGACGCCAGGACTCTGTTTGACATTGCCACGCAAATGTAGTTCGTTCGAGACTAGTTCTTGTGACAAATCGCGAAATATACTCATTAAAGAAAGAGAATTCTTGTTAGACCAGCGAGGAAAATGATGATGTGTTCCTTAGATAGAGAGACTACAAGGAAAAACGAAACCAATATTTCCAAAAAAATTGCCACGAAACTTTTATGAAGAAGCTTCCCAAACATCAAAGTCCCAAAGATTCACGTCTCAAACTAAGGGTTCAAATTCTAAGCCCTTAAAAGCAAATGCTGATATGAAGCAAAAGCAATGAGGACTATCGCAGAAAAGTTGTGTTCGGAGAGCACATTAGTTTATTGAAAAAACCTGGCTCACAATACATTGACCATATGTCTATGAAATCTAGTGAAGCAAAAACAATTGCCAATTGACTGTTCGCATCATTTCCGAAGCCATCGCAAATCTGGACATAGTCGAAACTGATATTTTACCTACATTTCGTTTGATGCCTTGCCACACACAAACCACTGAAAGATGTGTCAAATTGGTGACGGATCAGAAATAAATTAGAATCTTGTCGTATCATACCAAGAAAGACTACAAAACCAAGTTATTAGCTTAATTTTGGAGTGATCTTAATTTTTTTTAAAACTGTTTTTGTGTGATTTTACATTCTGTTCTATTTTCTTATTCTTTTAATTGTCCAAAAAAGTTATAAAAATTTTGTAACCTAACCTTGAATACTTTTATTGGGCATAAACTATAACCTACATTTAGCAAATTTTTTTCAAAATTCAGCAGGCTTGGGGCAGTACTTGCACTAATAATATCAAAATATTGTCTTTATGACTTCTGATTGTATTCCCCTAAAGCATCTTTTCCGCATCCCGCCAGAAAAAAAATAATAAAAAAATAAAATTCGATCCACCCTATTATACACTAAGTCAATAAACCCTAAATATGCGCAGATCGTATAAATTACAAGTAAACAATGTATTAGACAGGTTAAATAGGAAATGGAATTTGTATGTGGCGTGCAATTAAATTTCATTATCGTTACCATCATCAAAGCCAAACCAGATAATCTAACTCGACGAGAGTTATTCGGTAAAATGGTCCTGGCGTTTCGTAGTCACTAAAGCTCGAAGAGAAAAGGCTAGCAGCATAAAAAATATGATCACTTCAAAAGCGAATAATAAAATGAACGTATTTTATAACTACGTTTCATCTTCACGCATCGGTATGATATGTTAGACGGACAGTGGGCAATATTTCCATCACTTTTTCATACGCTCCGCTGTTCTTATTCATCTTTTGTCCACATTATGGACGGCGCTTGAGTGCGCCCATCCGGACAATATCTACATCGCTTCATTTCTACTCGCACCTCTCTTTTATTTCCCTCTTGCACCATTTTTCATTTTGCCTTCTATCTTTTATTATGGTTTATTTTTAGTTTGTGTGAGCTGCGAGCTGCATTTCCTTTGTTAAATAAATTAAATGCTTTTATCAAAGTCAGAATAAATAATCTACCCTAAAAAAGACAAAATGTACTGCATTATATGCAGTACTTATTTTTTAAAAGAGTAAATTTAAAACTGTATTTTGTTGACCTAGAGACTTTACTAGGCGAGTTGCGCCACAATCTCACAGGCATCTAACTACGGAAAGTTCAACTTTATAATTAAATTAACTTTGCAAATTTAACTTCCTTTGTAAATTTAACAAGTATATTATGCAGTACAAAAATAATTGACGTCACCCAGGCGTTTGACAATATATGTACAGTGTGGTCTATTTTCGATGCCCATACAGGGTATCTCGGTTATTATCAGAGATAGAAAAAAAGTAAATACATAAACTCGATTTATTTTTTCGAGAGAAATTTATTGCCGTAAACAGATTTTTAATATCTTTTTTAATTTTCGAAATATAGCCAAAAACCGATTTTTGGCACTTTTTAAAAATGTTAAATATCTCGTTTAAACGAGAAGATAGAAAAAAACTTTAAAGACATTTTTCGCATGATTATTTGTGCTTAATAAGATAGCGATGTTCAATTGTTTTTTACTCATATTAATGCCGATATATTACACCTAACTTTCCTATTTTAAATGGCAACCATAGGCAAATTATATATTTTTGAAAAATGCAAAAAATAAGCTTTCGATTCATGTCAAAGCCAACTATGGTTGTCATTTAAAATAAGAAAGTTAGGTGTAATATATCAATATTTGTATGAGTAAAAAAAAATTAAACATCGCCATCTTATTAAGGACAAAAAACCATGCAAAAAATGTTTTAAAGTTTTTTTCTATCTTCTCGTTTAAACGAGATATTTAACATTTTTGAAAAGAGCCAAAAATGGTGTTGGCTTAATTTCGAGTATCAAAAAAGACATCAAAAATGTTAAATATCTCGCTTAAACGAAAAGATAGAGAAAAACTTTAAAGACATTTTTTGCATGGTTTTTTGTCCTTAATAAGATGGCGATGTTCAATTTTTTTTTACTCATACAAATGTTGATATATTACACCTAACTTTCTTATTTTAAATGGCAACCATAGTTGGCTTTGACATGAATCGAAAGCTTATTTTTTGCGTTTTTCAAAAATATATAATTTCCCTATGGTTGCCATTTAAAATAAGAAAGTTAGGTGCAATATATCGGCATTGATATAAGTAAAAAACAATTGAACATCGCTATCTTATTAAGCACAAAAAATCATTCTAAAAATGTCTTTAAAGTTTTTTTCTATCTTCTCGTTTAAACGAGATATTTAACATTTTTGAAAAGTGCCAAAAATCGGTTTTTGGCTATATTTCGAAAATTAAAAAACATATTAAAAATCTGTTTACGGCAATAAATTTCTCTCGAAAAAATAAATCGAGTTTATGTATTTACTTTTTTTCTATCTCTGATAATAACCGAGTTACCCTGTATGGGCATCGAAAATAGACCACCCTGTACATTTACGGTGATCTATATAAACTTCTGCATCTGAATTTGTCTCCCTGCTTAAACAAAACCTTTCGCTTATTCCTTAGTGCAGTGTTTCTCAATTTTTTTGTATTTTTACATTTTTTTTAGTATAAAATATCATTGCACCCTTATTTTCCATATCAATTTTTATTCCGCCCCCCTCCAATTCTTTTGTCTTGCCAAAACGCATTTGTTTAATAACCCCCCTTTGACTGAGTGTATTATTATTAAAATTTGTGTTGTTGTTAGGACTTTTTTTTGCTAATGTATCCTTAAAAATACATTGAAATACGGCACTTATTAGGCTTACTCAGTGGCGTAGCTAGAGTTTGTGCCGCTCCTCAAATAAGGGTTGCTAACTCTTGATTTTTCTTAACGCAAGCAGATCCACAAGTGGGGGGAGATAAAATGCGCCGCAGGCGTTTTTTTTTTTAAATTTAGATCTTCAAATGTGTTTTAATGCAAAGTTAGATAATGTAGAGTAGGTACTTTAACATAATCCAAAATTACAGTTTTACGGCAGAACTTTTACTGATTTTTGTTATCAAATTGCCCCCCACCCCCACAAAATTATTTTTAATAAGGGTAAAAACTTTTCCTAATAGTTTCCATTTAGATCTTAAACGAACACGTACTACATAAAACATTTAGCAAAATTACAAAAAATTAATAATATAAGTATAAAAAAAATTCATATAATTTCCAAAAAAAAAAACACTTTATTCCATTTCATATTTCATATTTCTTGAACAAAAAGCGTCTACTACTGTAAATTGCCTCAAAGGCACCTTGCCTTGTTTAGACAACTCCAAATGTAAATCATCTTATATACCTGTCAAATTGCACTAATTATCATCCACATAGGCCAGTCGTGCAGGACCAATATTTTCATCACGTACTTATACATATATACAGTAGTTTTAAACTGCATGGAATTTAATGCCCAAAATAAATGAAATGTTTAATAATTTTACTAAATGGTTGGTACCCTATCATATATTTTATTACTTGGATTTTCTGTTGCTACAAGGAGGCGGATTTCAAGTTAGTGTAGCTAGGTCGACTAGCCCCTTATTCTCTCTAACTTCGATAAAAATTATTTTTTTTTTTTGTGAATTATTTATTGGGACTAGCGTTAGAGACAGCACTGATTATTATACTCTAATACTGTACCTCCTGTTAGTGAAAGTTTTTAGGGTACCCGCATACTGGCAACTTTTCAATCTTGGTGATTAAATAATCTAGTTGCCTAAAAGTTGCCCGCTGCTCTGCCAAACGCCCACTGGCAACTAAATAGTTGCTTTTCGCTCGGTTTCTAAAATGGATTTATTTGAAACTGCATGTGTTTGTGCCTTCGTTTTAATAAGAAAAAAAAATTACAGAAAATTTTGGGTCCATTCCATACATTGATTAGTAGAAGACTTATAGAAGGACAATTTTATAAATTGTGTGACAGTTTGAAAGTTTTATTTATAAATCTTTCGTTTCCACTGTGCGTTTAGCCATATCAGATTCCAATTACAATATCATTTATGTAAAAGTCGGAGCATATGGCTAGTCAAGTGATTCTAATAGTTTCAAAGGATTGGCATTTTCACGTTTGGTGAAGAAAAATGAACTAAACATGCCAGAAAAAAAACGATTTACTTTTGTGGGGGATGAGGCATTTGCTCTCTCAAAATTTGTTTTGCGATCATATCCGAGCAGAAATTGGTCTGTAAAGCAACGTATCTTTAATTACAGTCTATTGAGAGCACGCAGAATGATAGAATGTACAATTGGAATTTTAGCTAACAAATGGCGAATACTCCACAGATCGCTCGATACTAGTATTGAATTTAGTGATCCATTATAAAAGCATGTTGCATTTTACACAATTATGTTAGAAGACATGAACAACTACATTTTGAAGAAATGCTTTATGAATGCCCTTTGGATGATATTCCAGCTCTCGGAGTAAGGAGCAGCGTCCAAGGAGTTTCTATTAGAGATTATATTGCTAATTACTTTATTTCGCCTAAAGGGTGTGTTTCTTGGCAATACGACCAAATTTAAAGATTCATTTTTTTTGTATTTTACAATATCTATGATAACTATATCCGTTATTACTTTTAGTAAAATAATAACTTTATTACTCTCTTAAAATTACTTAAAATACCATATTTGATAAAATAACACTGAACAAATAAAAAAATAAAAATGTATTTTTTTTTAAATCAGTTTTCTCCCTATCTTTGAGTTCATCTTATTATTTAATAAATTGTTGACACAGTTCACTCCACAATTTTATTTTTATATTTTTATCTGAATATTCCTTAATTTTATTATCACACAACGCAGGGCGTTTTTTTAATTTCTTCAATAAATATTTCTATATATATCTATGTTTACCGAATGCGAACAAAATGACAAGGGAGTCTTGAGAGAGCAGCTTTTTAATCGCCCGTGTGCGCGGACTTGTCTACACACGCATGGTCTATTTTTCCCGGCAACAATTGACTCACCTCCAGAATAGAACGTGTTGGAATTTTTTAATCGCTAATGTGCGGGTCACCTAGGAAATAAATGTGTTCTATTTTCGTGATTAAAACGTTGCTTGAAAATAGTTGCCAGTGTGCGGGTACCCTTACCCTTATCAAAAATAATTTCGTGGGGGTGGGGGCGATCTGATTAAAAAAAAAACAAATATCATAAAATGTTCAGCCATTAAACTGTAATTTTTGGATGATGCTACAGTACTCTACATCATCTAACTTTGCATAAAAACACGTTTGAACATAAACATTAAAAAAAAAAAATAGCTTTTGGTGCATTTTGTCTTTCCCCCACTTTTTTGTGTCGATCTCTGTTTTCTTTTGAAAAATCAAGAGTTGGCAACCCTTATTAAGAGGGGCGGCAAACTTAGGGATTAGCCCGGCCGGTACAAACTGCAAATACACCACTCCATATTAAGAATAAGCTTGACCACCAGCAAAATAAAAATAGGCAAGTGAGATCGATGGATGAACGTGCTTTTACAAAATGCTTGCTTTGAAATAACAGAAAAAGCGCAAAAATAGTTTTAATCAACTTACATAAACAAAAGAACATTTTCCTTTGTGACAAAACGTACTACAAAAATAGTAGACGAAGGAATATTAAACAAAATGAGTAGTGTTTTAAAGCGGTAAAGACGAAATTCCACTTGCTTAATTTGCGTTTAGATACTTCGTTACATAATAATGTTTATTAATAAAAGTTTCCATTTAATTACGAATGTTCTCATTTATTAAAACCTGTCTGCTGAACTTTTAAAGTCTTTACACTTTATAAAAGTAAACACTTTTTATGTCACTAAACTACAATAGAAGTTCCCAATAATATGAAAAATTTTAATTAAGTATTCTAAAATGTAATTAAATGAACTTGCTTTTAAATTTCTTAACAATAAAACAATTTTATACTTTAATAAATAACTTTAATTAAATCTCAATTGTCTTAAGTCATGAAGAATTACTTTTACACAATAAAAAAAAACAAGACCGGTGTGGAACCCTATAAACTAAATTAATTTAATTTCAAATAAACGTCCTTGCTAATGATGATCGATGCTACAACAGTTGCATTTGAGTAAATAAATAGTTAAGAAAGCTATTGATAAAGAGACGGGAGTTTTAAAACTAGTCTAATAATTGTTTTGTGAAAAAGATTTTTCATAGATAATAAGATAAGATATTGTATACGAGAAGTATTTTCATCTTTTTTTTTTCCTTTATCCTTTTTCCATTTTCTTTTTTCTTTTTCCTTTTTCCTTTTTTTCTTTTTTCTTTTTTCCATTTTCTTTTTCTTGTTTCTTTTGTCCTTTTTCTTTCTTCATTTTTCTTTTTTCTTTTTTCCTTTTTCTTTTTCCCATTTTCTTTTTTCTTTTTCCTTTTTTCTTTTTTCTTTTTCCTTTTTTCTTTTCTTCTTTTTCCATTTTCTTTTTTCTTTTTTCTTTTGTCCATTTTCTTTCTTCATTTTTCTTCTTTTTTTATCTACGCTTGTAGTTTTCTGAATTATTAACACTGGTCTATAAAAAACCAATCACTAATTTATTTCTCAACTCTTAGAACTAAAAACTTAAATTTAAAAGTGTCCTTAAGTTTTTTCTAAAATGCACACGGCACTATAATTTTAGCACTGTACTCTGCTTTTTGAACATTTAAACTAACTCATATGGTTTTGTTCTCTTCAGTTTTCTGTTCAGGTCATTTACATCGAGGAGATGGATTGCCTCGATATTAACGTGTTGATTTATGCCCGATTTCTCCGACACATCTTAAGATCTAGCTGAATCTTAAGTTCGCCTTAACGTTATAAATGCCCGGTTTCTCCGACACATCTTAAGATCTAGCTGCATCTTAAGTTCGCCTTAACGGTATAAAGTGTTGCACCAAGCAATTTTAAGAACATATTCGACTTGAGCTGAGCTCACATCTTGAGTCGCTGTTTACTAGAACTTGAGCTGGAGTACATAACCTAAATGTATCTTGTATTTGCTTTGTTTGTAGTTAAATGTTTGTTTAAATTGTGGTTTAAGTTTAAATATGGACATTGACTATATAAATATGATAGATGATGCAGATGATGACTTGTACGACTCTGTAATTCCTCGAAGGCGATTTGTTCGCGCAAATCCATTTACGGATTTCGAATACGATCGTTTTTTTATGCGTTTTCGCCTCACAAAAGAGACAGTTATTGTGATCTTAGATCAAATTGAGCCTCAATCGGAGTATACAGGGTGTTTGAAATTCGAGTTTAAGCATGGGGATCTCGCTTATTATAATAGCTAGAGTATAGGT
This sequence comes from Elmis aenea, assembly GCA_947652605.1. Classification (NCBI taxonomy): domain Eukaryota; kingdom Metazoa; phylum Arthropoda; class Insecta; order Coleoptera; family Elmidae; genus Elmis; species Elmis aenea. Next base: position 11,107,836 of record OX393580.1, read on the forward strand.
TTAAACTCGGCAAAGTTGCTAAATTTGGTGCTCATTAATAATCCAAAGAGAAATTGGAAATATCTCAAACAGTATCCGAGAAAATTGGGAAAAACTGGAAAATACGATTTTTAAAAATCGTTTATAACTCCTTTGGAGTTTGAAATATTTTAAATGTGTAAAAAAGTTGCCCAAGCAACTTTTTAAGCCGAATCGGATGGTGGTCACAAATTTTTCCTAGGTCGATTCGTTTTTGTTTTAGACAACCAACTTTGTTTTTTCTGATGGGCAGCATATCGCGTTTTTCTTCGTTATTAAAGTTCATTTTTACGACTAACAGGCCTTTAAAACTTTTAGATTGTTGATCGGTTGTCATGGAAACAACATAAACTACAATGACCGGCCAACCTGATTTATAATGGTTATTGTTTAAAACGTATTTTTTGAAATTTGACAATAAAAGAAAAAGTAAAATACCATGTGTGATACATCAATGGATTTAGAAAAATAAATGCTATTTGATAATGTAAATAGCAAAACTTGCGCCCATAAGCAAAAACAAAGTTGGTTGTCATAAAACAAAAACGAATCGATCTAAGAAAAATTTGTGACTACCATCCGATTCAGCTTAAAAAGTTGCTTCGGCAATGTTTTTACACATTTGAAATATTTCATACTCCAAAGGAGTTATAGACGATTTTCAAAAATCGTATTTTCCAGTTTTTCCTAATTTTCTCGGACACCGTTTGAGATATTTCTAATTTCTCTTTGGATTATTAATGAGCACCAAATTTAGCAACTTTGCCAAATTTAAACCTATACTCTAGCTATTATAATAAGCGAGAACCCCATGCTTAAACTCGAATTTCAAACACCCTGTATACATAATCTATTTATTTTATTTTCTTCCACCAAGCTAACTAATAATTGTTTTTCCTCCATGGTATAATTTATTCTTTTTTTTCCGCCATTTCAACACAAAATAAAAGAAATAAACACCGAACTGTAACTTTATATGTGACTAACAGCTGATAGCAACAACAAGATGTCACAGGGAGCCGTTTTAACAGCTGTGATGTAAATGGCCAATGAAAATTAGCCATTTCAATCTGCCGCTAAAATGTGCCGACTTCTTGCAACGTTGCCAAACCGAGTTCTAACTTAGCTGAGATGTCTAACAGATTCCGGAATAAGCTTTCTGTGCAACGCATTGGTATCTTGAGACGGTCTTAAATATAAGGCGGGCTTATATAAGTTCGATCTTGAGATGTGTCGGAGAAACCGGGCATAAGTGTTGCACCAAGCAATTTTAAGAACATATTCGACTTGAGCTGAGCTCACATCTTGAGTCGCTGTTTACTAGAACTTGAGCTGGAGTACCTAACGTAAAATTATCTTGTATTTGCTTTGTTTGTAGAAAGAAGGAAGATCATTAGTTTCCGCGCTTATATTATGAATTACTGGGGTTATTACGGAATTATTTTGCACAAGGGATGTCGGATATAGCGCCAATTATCCATTGAAAGTGTGTTCCCAGATTTGAAAAAAAATTTACAAGTGTTGTTTATGCAAAGAACGCCTTAATTTGTCGTTGCATATAATAATTTAAATTTTCCTCGCAAAACAGTTTCTCCGAAAGCAGTAAAATATTTGGTGTTTACGTTTTTTTTAAATAAAAAATTGTGTTGTGTTTTTTTTTGAGAAAAAAGATGTATGTACGTACTTCCTACTTATATATTTCATTTTGTTATGTTACTGTTTTCTTATGAATTAACTTTTTTTTATAAAACAAAAGATTAGTCATTCAACAAATACCCCCAAAAATTACACTCACTGCCAAAAATTATATTTAAAAAATGTATTTTATGTATGTATTATATATCATTAAATATAAAGGGCGGCAAAAATAATATTTGCCCAGAGCGGCGGAAAAGCTAGATCGGGCCCTGAACAGCATTGGTAGATTTGTTCTCTAAAACACACTTATTTTCTTCCACCAAGCTAATTAATAATTGTTTTTACTCCATGGTATAATTTATTCTTTTTTTGTCCGCCATTTCAACACAAAATAAAATAATAAACACCGAACTGTAACTTTATGTGCGACTATCAGCTGATAGCAACAACAGGATGTCACAGGGAGCCGTTTTAACAGCTATGATGGGAATGGCCAATGAAAATTTGCCATTCAAATCTGCCGTTATAATGTGCCGACTTCTTGCAACGTTGCCAAACCGAGTTCTAACTTAGCTGAGATGTCTAACAGATTCCGGAATATGTTTTCTGTGCAACGCATTGTCATCTTGAGACGATCTTAAATATAAGGCGGTCTTATATAAGTTCGATCTTGAGATGTGTCGGAGAAACCGGGCATTAGTCTCGCTTCATGTTTAGCTGCATATCTTCTAATTTCGCGGGCACATCCTTGATGCCTAGACCGCGATGAATGCCACAGTTGCGTACGAATCATGATACATGGTACATAGACGATGTTACGCAGCACTTTATTTTGCAATTTTTGTATTATACACTGTTTAGCACACCCCCATAGTTGTATGCCATACGCCCAGACTGGTTTTAAGATCTGATTTAATATCAATACTTTATTGTATATTGACAGTTGGGAATTGCGCCCCAACAGCCAATACAATTTCCTATATTTTAGACTAAACTCAGTTCTCTTCTTTTTAACGTGTTCCTTTCATCTTAGTTTATCGCCTAATGTTATTCCTAAATGCTTTGCTGTATTTTCGTAGGGAATAGTTTTACCGTTTATAGTGATGAGCAACGGATTCCTAAAACTTTTGTTCGTAAAATTTATGTGAATTGATTTTAACTCGTTTAATTTTATCTTTCTGGTCCAATTGAGTATGTGTTCACTGGCTTGCTGAAATGTATTTGTCGTGGCTTCCATGTCTTCATCAACTGCTAGGATTGCAGTGTCATCTGTGAACGTGGCAATAGTCACAGTTTTTAATTCTGGCAAATCAGCTGTTTAAAGCAAATAGAAGATCGGTCCAAGTACGCTGCCCTGCGGTACTCCAGCTCTGATTTCCTTTATCTCTGAATATTCATCTTCTTGTTTTATTTTAAATAATCGATTGGAAATGTATGATTTCAGTAATTTGGCATATTGTTGCGGTAGCAATTTATTTAATTTGTACACAAGCCCTTTGTGCCAGACCTTATCGAAGGCCTGGGTCACATCTAAAAATATAGCTGAGCAGACATGTTGGTTTTCTAACGCGTTCTCTATGACATCAGTGATCCGATGTACTTGATATAATGTGCTATGTTTATCTTTGAATCCAAACTGATGGTTTGGATCAGAGTTTTACTTTTGAGGATAGGTTTTAGTCGTTTTAGGAATAATTTAGATGTTATTGGTAGCAATGATTATAGGTCTATATGAATTAATCTCATTAAGTGGCTTGTTTGGTTTTTGCAGCATTAGAACTATTTTTATTACACTATAAGTTTGTTACTCAAATAATAAAATATTTATTAAATTTACTTTTATTTTTTAATGTTTCTAAACACAAAAGTAATTTTTTTTTCTTGCCTATTTGTCATAATAAAGGCAAGTAGGTAGTTCTTGTTCGCATAAGTAACTTGAAATTTAAAAAATTTTACGCAATGAAACTTGACTATTCACAGCCTTTTCAATTATGTATAAACAAATTTACATTAGATATTCTCTTATCAACAATTTAATAGGGCGGCTACACGATCCTTTTTTTTTTTTACAGTTTTTGATGTATTAGGACCGTGAAATTTCTACTGACGGACTCTGTATATGCACTATAAGCTCCTGTTATTTATTTGTTTTAACAACTAAAACGAAAAACGACTAAAGTCGCTGTGTAAGACAACTTTTCTTATTCAAACAAAAATCTGCATAAAAAATCATATTCGAATATTGTAGATTTATTTGCAACGAAGCGGAAAACCAAAACGAAGTTAAATGAAACCTCGTGGGGCTATAACATAATTCACCTGTTTTTTGCGGATAAAAAAGCTAATACGAGTCAAATAGAAATTAAAGTGCGGAACTGGGATAATATAGGACGATTAAAAGGGAGGCCGGGCCGTCCAAAAAAAGAGTAAAACTGGGGTGACAGTTAAGCGACCATCCTTTATTTATGTAAAAAATGAGCAAACGAAAACCGACACTGACGCTCGTATTAGAAACTGAATGCGTCCTTCAATTACTGGCGCAATTTAATTTCCTTTTGAAGTTGGAACCGCATCGTTATTCGTCAGGATCAAAGATAATTTTTGTCTTTTTGTGTTGTTGCACTGGTTGAGGGATCCTTGTTGATTGAAATTATCTTATCTCTTTCTAATTTGACCAAATATGATGAACATTCTCTTTCAACCAGATAAACACGTAATGAAATATGATCTGTACAACATTAGAGTATTGTAAACAGAGCTGGAGTAAGGACGATTTTCGCCTTGGGCAAATTAAACCCAACTGTATGTTTTTTCTGTTGGAAATTGGAAATCTTCGTTATTTTTGTTTAGTTTAAAAACGTTTTTTCCCAGTCTATTAATAAAAATGGAAGCTTCGAGCTAACCTCTATTGTCAGATATGTATTTCAAATGTCTATACTGACTTAATGTAAATGTTACATTTATGACTTCAACACATTTTGCATATTTTTTGATAAATTTTTGGCCACCCCTTCTTAAAACTTAAAATCTCTTAATTTTTTACATCATGAACCGTGAACTTATTTTTTATTTTTTAAAAATTATAATAATATCTTAAACAGAATTTTCAATATTAGAATGTGGAACTATTTATTAATTTTATTATTTTTTGCAGAACACTTAGCACTGCTTGTTTAATGCAATATTCACAGCGTATTAGAGAATGCCTACTTTTGCACAAGTAATGCCATTTTGAATGGAAGAGAGTACTAACTCCAGGAGTTATTTCTTCCACCCAATGAAAATTTTCCACCTCGTTTTAGTGGTTACCATTACTGGAATTAATTCCTTCTTCTACTCATAAATGCACTTAGAGGTTTGTAGAACAAAATGGATATCTCAGTTAAAAATGACCAAAACTTGGAGTTATTTCTTTTTTCCACTCACTGATTCAATTGTTTTAAATGGTATTTGTTTAAAATATAATGTCTGGTAAACCTAAAAGTGACAACGATTAACAGTCAAAAAGTTTAATGCAGGCATTTAAACTGTTATCGTAATTGCGCTTTTTATGATAAACATTTAATAAGTAAGATAGTTTTTGTTCAAGTTGTTTAAAACTGCAGCACATGTTATTTCTATGTTAGGTTATCTACTTAATCGAGTACTTTAACTTTGTAAAAGTAGATTTTACAATGCTAGGAATGATCAAACAACATAATTTAACCACTAGAAAATGCAGTCGGATAATACTTCTTGAATTTCAGTCTTTCAAAGTAATGTAAATCCCACCGTTTTCTTAGAAAACGCTCAAGCAGACTGCTTAATATATCACTTGAACTGTAGAACAGCAAAAATCGTAGTGAAGTAAAATATATTACACAAAATGGCAATTGAAGTAAGAACGAGCAATTTAGCAAACGCATTAAATAACTTTCAAACTCAGTTTTACTACATCGTTAGCTGCAAATATTTCTTGTTAAAAGATTATCTGTTAAGCATATCTAACACATTATTTTAAACTTAAACTACTTCGAGGAAATTAAAACTTACACAGATTTAATTAAGACTTTTAATTACTTAAAAATCTGGGAAATTAATCTATACAGTGAAATAATTGCGCTTTCAAAAGAAATTGTTTTCGATCAACTGCCAAACAATCGCAGTTTTTATCGTCTAACCAATCGACATTTTTAATTATGGGCAACTGAAACTTCGGTTAAATTTCATTAAAGATTATTAACACTTAATTGAGTAGTCTGTTCGTTCGATAAAGTTATAATTAACTTCTTTTTAAATTATAAAATTTCCTTAAGTTTAAAAATTTAAATATGTTTTTGTCAACATACCAAGTTGTTTTACCTACAACAAAAAATCTATCATGTACCAAATAACTAAACCATAAAAAGCAGACTGGAAGATTAAAAACATCAATTTGACCTTCTATATTGTAAGAGGTATTGTTTCAATATTTCTTATTCTAACAGCAAACATGGTATCATTTAACATTTGATAACACATACAGGGTGAGTCACGACGGACGCGTCGGAGTTTTATGGCGAAACGGTATATATTTTCCAGTTTCTGTCGCTGTTAGATCATGTAAGTCAATAAGGGCTACATTTTAAAAATATTTTCAAATATACAGGGTGCTCCAAATAAGAGTGGCATATCAAAGTTATACTTTTTCTTATGGAACACCCTGTATATTTTTACATTTTTGGATTCCTCTTTAAATTTAATTCAAAAAATGCAAAAATTCATATGGGTCCAAGGTCAACCAAATTATTACATACATTTTAGTTATCACTTGAAATATTTTTATAAATGTCCAATTAAAGTTACTACGGTCCCAATTTGAAATATTTTCTGTGTATTTATATTTTAGGTAACACACCATAAACACTTACCTACTTACATTAAACATTGTGCACACTGTTTAAAACACAAAGTTTGCAAAATGCGTGGAACCAGAATTTAAGCAAAGACATTTTGGTAGAACCAAGTGTATTATAAACATACAAAAAAATGATTTATAGGGTTTGGTAATCATCTTATCACACTGGTCCGATAAATAAATGCATAAATAATTTTAAGAAATCTTGATTTAAACGTGAGATTGCTCTTCATTATAAAAAAATGTCAAAAATGCGTAGGCAAAAGATAAAACTAAACCTTTGTTGTTCTTTCTTTCAATTGTTTCAAATTACCGCTGTCTGCCTTCATAGCCTACTCGAAAATATTAGTTTTCCCTAATAATTAACACTAAAATCGCGATATCTCGGAAAATAGCAATTTTAGTTACAAAACAGTATTAATGTTTTCGAAAGAGAATTAAATTTTCTATAAGACGGTGTCAAAAAAATATAGGGTGTTGTATTTAAAAAAAATTAGTTATCGATGTTTAAAGTTTCACAAGTTTGACCAAGCGTAAAAAACGCCCTGTATAATATTTTAAAAATGTAGGTGGTGCAAAGTGTTACATAATCTATTGTCAATCTTATCTCTAAGCGAATTTCTACAGACTTCTCAAAGTTTTTAAATGTTGAAAATTTTTGAAAATAGTGTATTTTCATGAAAATGCAATTTTCACGAGAACGGTTGACTTTAGATCTATATGACCTAATACATTTTTTGAATTAAATTTAAAGAGGAATCCAAAAATGTAAAAATATACAGGGTGTTCCATAAGAAAAAGTATAACTTTGAGATGCCACTCTTTTTTGGAGCACCCTGTATGTTTGAAAATATTTTTAAAATGTAGCCCTTATTGACTTACATAATCTAACAGCGACAGAAATTGGAAAATATATACCGTTTCGCCATAAAACTCCGACGCGTCCGTCGTGACTCACCCTGTACATATCCCTTAGATCCTTAAAAAATACAAATGAAGTCGTTTTTTTTTCTAAATATCTTAAATTACTTTTTTTTATTCAATGTTCAAAAACAAGTTAATAATTACTTCCACGAAATAATCTAACTTAATAACTTGAAATATTCGTTTCCTATTCACATTTTAATTTAGTAATATTAAAGTTCCAATTAGATTACTCCAATTAGGAGTTAAAGTTAGTATATCGGTTAATCCTTAATTACACGAAAGGGTAACAGCTCCGAGGTTACGAAGTCATCACAGTTGGCGGACTCTCATAAAGATACAGTGTTCTAATTATATCACTATGAAGTTTCATATCAATAATTTACAGGTCAAAAGCAGAGTTACACAATGATTCGTTTGTTAGGTTGAAATATGTTTCCCAACCTGAAGGCGTTAACAGTAATAATGATTGTTGTTTGCCAGAACAGCTATTTAAACTAAAGTTGTCGTTGTACTTAATAGTTATCCATAAAATTGATTGGGGTACACCCGGGCAACTATACGCAGTGCGTATAATTTTATATTCTTTATGGCATTAGTAACTGCGAATGTGTGAGGCCGCACTGAACATTAAATTAATACGGACAATTCAAGATGGTGATGTAACCGGTTACGTCAATAATTATGTAGTTACTAAGATATGCAAAATTTATCTCTTACATTAATAATTTATTAATTAACGTATGATCTGTTAAAGTAAGAGATTAAATAATATTATGCAGTTGCATTAATTATCATTATCTTTAGCTTTAATTGTTTTGCCCATGGCCTGTTTGCTGTTTCGGTTCAGCGTTTCACCATTTTTGATATCTTCCAATATTTCTTCTTTCTAGTGGTTTATATTGCAGCATCATTTTCAGTAGCCTCTTTCTCATTCGGTCCATGTAGTTCTTCCATCTATTCTTGTATTGTTTTATTTTTTCTTGTACGTCGTAGATTCCTAGTTAGCCTCTTTTAATCTTGATTGGCTTCTCTACCCATTCTTGTGCACCTTTTTTACGCTTTACAAGAATCTCATTTTTAAGTTCAATAGGCTGGTACGTTATTTAGATTTGAAGAGTCCATGTTTCGCTTTGGTACAGAAGAAAAAAAGAGTAGATGCGACTAAGAATTTATAGTTGCGTTTACCGAGCTCGGTAGCTAACTTGCAATCGGTAGGCCATGGGTTCGAATCCCAGGGCCGACTGTCATTGTAGAGGTTTCAAGTGGTTTCCTCTACTACAGTTAAGGCAAGTGCTGTGGCAGTACTTCCACCTATTCTTGTCCATCCTTGACTATCCACCTCCTTACCCACTATCCTTGTACAACTAACGACTGAAGAGGGGCCAATCTCCCTATAGCAGTCGGTTTGGTGAAAATTGTTTGAAAACAATTGCTCGAAGTAAAATTGCTCGAATAACAATTCCTCGAATGGAAAATTGCTCAAAATAATGAAATAATATTAAATTTATATAAATAAAAAATAATTAAATGTACTAGAAAAGTTGTTTACATTTGTTTACACTTAGAAAAATGTATTTAAATTTATTTACAAATACATGTACACCTACTCAATTTGTTGATGAGATTTTGACAAAAGTGTATTAAGGACTATTAATTAATAAATTCAAAACCACATTCTTGTAGAAATCTCTTTGAAATAAAAAAACGTTTTTTGCAGTGTTTTGCTAATAAAACCTTTTGGCAAATAAATTTTTTTTTGATTGCTACGTACGCAGCTTGATAATATATTGTATTACAAAACGGTTGGAGTTGCTCTGTGGAAATTAAAATACCAACTTGTGAAATTTGGCCAAAAGTAAGATAAGTCCCGGATAATTTATGTCAAGTGGTTGTAATTGATTTACAGTATCTATAATGAACAAAGGTGTTTCTATTCTGTGAACTCGACTTCATTGTGATAAACTTTGTGCCTTGTATGGGTGCTAGTTGATTAACTGTTGTTAGCTCAACTATACACGCCTTTTCTATTGTTAGCAAATAATTTACGCAATATGTAAATCTGTTACATTAATAACTCATTTAAAGCAAAACCTATACATAATTATTTCGACGCAGAAAGCTTAATAAAATTTACTTCTTGATAAAACATTTAAAGACAATACTGTTTACATAATATATTCTCTAAAGGAAAATAAATCACGTTTGAATAAAACATAATCTGTCATGTTAGTAAGCCAGTTTTCTTTGGCAAAAAAAAATCTTAAATAATAAATGTTTTTCTTCCGATAAACTTTAGCCAGCTGTTTTCTTTTTAATGAAGGGCCCAATGTTCATATTTTATTGATATTTCTATAAAGAAAAAATTTGGTCTTCCAAAATTCACACATTTGTAATTTTTTATTCGTTAAATCAATTTCTGTTACTTCGAAGTGTTTTATCGAGTTGTGAACTTGTCAAGATAAAAAGTAAAACGCTTTATATTCATTTATATAGTGTCTTTTAAAGCAATTACATTTTTTCTTAATTCAGAATCCGTTTGTTCAATAAAATATTTTTATAGATTTTCTAAAAATTATTATTTCCGTGTAGGACCTATTGGTCTATTGAACCCTCTGGTAATAACCCCTTAAAGAAGTTCTTTGTTTTCTAAAAAATCCAGGATTTTCTTTAAGGGTTTTTTTTTTACTCTTCTTAGTTGGCTTTTTCCATCCCTAGAAGTCTGCACCGATGGGTTTTAATCCTTCACACTGGCATATTACGTGAAGAGGAGTTTCTTCTTTTTCGCCACATGCTTATATCGGTATCTAAAAGCACTATTATGTATTATTTAAAGTTTTATTTACTTGTAAAAATTAAAAAATTACAAATCATAAAAACAATTTTTATTCGGAGAGTAAAATTATTCTAATTAATTATATCTAAAAGGGTATATCAATATTTAAAACATAGTGTTGAGCTTTATTGACTCTCAAAGTTATGTTTACTGCAGTAAATTATTTGTACAGGATTTATTAGTTAGCACCAGGGCCGGTCCAAGGCACGATGCAAGTGATGCACAGGCCTTACAAGATTATTTCTTTAAATAAAATGTGTGCTGTTTTAAAAATTTTAAAATGTCAACCAAATTTAACGTCAAAACGAATTTATTTTAAATAAGCTAGTATAAAAATAAATTTAAAACACGTGCCAGTATGAATGGGGCTTCCATTCGACAAATTACACAGGAAATAGATTTGAACCGCGCGCCACCACAGAACTCGGCTAATCAGAGTGGGCAAAGCTCTATGATTTCAATTTAAATGTAAGTGATATGAGAGGACAACGCTACGATAACGGCGCAAATATGACAGGTAAAAATAAAGGAGTTCAAAAGCATATTCAAAATGTAAATCCCAGGGCTTTTTTTACTCCGTGCATTCGTTGAATTTAGTTGTGAATGATGCCGCGAAAATGAATTTTGAAACAATTAGTTTTTCTACGTCATTTAAGAACTTTATAATTTTTTTAGTAGTTCTACTAAGAGATGGGACATTTAAAAAAATAATTTATCAAAATTAGCAATAAAACCTTTGTCTGCAACTAGATGGGAATCTAGAGTTGAAGCACTACGACCATTGAGATATGGAACATGGAAAATATACGACACATTAATAGAAAGTTTTGAAAATAATAATAACGACTACAAAGTCGACATGAGGTACAAAGTTTAGCTAAAAAAATTAAAAATTTCAAATTTATTTGTTCTCCTATTTTATGGTATGAAGTATTGAGCAGAGTAAATGTGGTAAATAAAATGTTACAAGGTGTTAAGCAGTATTTAAAAAGTGCATTAAATGCATTAGACAATTTAATATGTTTCACAAAGGAATTAAGAACAGATAAGGGTTTTAATGAAATTTTTGAATCTGCAAAAGAACTATTATAGCTACAGAGTTAGAAATTGCACCAAAATTTATTCTATCAATAAATGTACGAAGACGTAATATAAAGAAACAATTTATTTACGAATCTGCCGATGAAACACCGATTGATCCTAAAGATAAATTAATTTTTTTTTAAAATGCCATTTTAGAAACAGTACTGAACTCTTTAGAAGACAGTAGCCAACTTAAAATTCACAACGATATGGACAAAGAAATTTTAAGAAAACATTGTAACGCATCGAAAGTATATACTTACGGATGGTACAGACAAGAATATAAGTGCATTAGAATTATTTGATGAATTAAAGGTTTAAAGTGACTTTGAAGATCTTAATACTTATTCAGATACAATTAATTGACATATTAAATTTTATTTGTGCCAACAATTTGGAGTGTGTATTTGGAACTGTAACCATTGCTCTGCGATTTTTTTAACTTTGCCCGTAACAGTAGCTTTTACCAAAAGATCTTTCTCGAAATTACAAAAAATAAAAAATTACTTAAGGTCATCCATGTCTCAAGATCGGTTAGCAGGCAGTAGCGGGAAATTCAACGGGCCCGGGAAAAACCTGCTAGACCGGCCCCCAAAAACAAGAATGACCCAAAAAAATTTAATTTTAAAATGTTTTCATATTTAGATAATAATAAAATTATTTCTAAAAAAATTCCATGTTCCGTCTCATTATGCTCTAATGAAAGTGAATTAGCAGATTCCTGTGAGCCCGAAAAGCTAAACCCCTTTTTCCAATTAGTTTTACATCTATAATTCTTTCCAATACTTGTTTGCGTTCAAGAGCATTTTTTTTTTGACGTAAGCTACCTTCATTTGAGAATATTAAACCATAAATATCTTTACTTTTAAGTTTAAGCATATGCCTATAAACACAATTTTCATGGATCTTATTATTTTCATGTTCTTTAGCACGTTGCAGAGTATGCTTCCAGTCATCTTTCATTCCATCATTTACAAACGAACAATCGTTCTTATCACTGTATGCCAAGCACACGGAACAAAATAGAGATTCTTTTTCTAAACAATATGATAACCATCGTCTGCTTATTTTATCATCTCTGTAAAATAAAACATTTGGCTTAAATGGCCAATAAGTTACATCACCAATAGTTGGCTGACAGGGATGTTTGTTAAAAAAATACTCAAAATTTTGACTTATTGGTTTTGTGAAATAACTAGCTGTTAAGCATTCAAAATATTTGTTACTTGGTAAGTTAGACTTGAACATGAAGACTTTGCGTTGATAATCGACGTTTCAATTTTGTCCGTTTCAATGGGGCAGTTTAGATTGTCTTCTTTTGTCGAATTTGATGAATGCTATTCTTGATCACTGATTTTTCAACATCAGGTGCACTAACTTTAGAAGCTAAAGCAAACAAATCACTTAACTTGAATTTTTTATTAGCAACTTCGTGCTTTTAGCCTTTTCTCTCTCTCTCTTTATTAGCACCTTTTCTTTTTTCCAGTTTTCCTTAATTAAAAACTATAACAAACTTTGATTTTTTCCCTACACAATCTCAAAGCCAACGCGATCACAAGTATGACAAGTATCACAAGTATGACCTTTTGAAAGGACCTTTTTCAGACGGCCGTGGATGATATCAAAAAGTGTTTTATTTGCACTTTCTTTACATCGTTCGATGCGCCAGTCTTTTAGCTACATTTTAAACACCGAATCAAAATTTTCGGGACGCTAATAACGGAGTTACGAATTTTTTTGTAGACCGAGATGTTTTTATTTTTGCGAGCGAACTCTCGGCATATTGCCGGACCTTTTTCAGACGGCCGTGGATGATATCAAAAAGTGTTTTATTTACACTTTCTTTACATCGTTGGATGCGCCAGTCTTTTAGCTACACTTCAAACACCGAATCAAAATTTTCGGTCCGCTAATAACGGAGTTACGAATTTTTTTGTAGACCGAGATGTTTTTATTTTTGCGAGCGAACTCTCGGCATATTGCCGGACCTTTTTCAGACGGCCGTGGATGATATCAAAAAGTGTTTTATTTACACTTTCTTTACATCGTTGGATGCGCCAGTCTTTTAGCTACATTTTAAACACCGAATCAAAATTTTCGGTCCGCTAATAACGGAGTTACGAATTTTTTTGTAAACCGAGATGTTTTTATTTTTGCGAGCGAACTCTCGGCATATTGCCGGACCTTTTTTAGACGGCCGTGGATGATATCAAAAAGTGTTTTATTGACACTTTCTTTACATCGTTGGATGCGCCAGTCTTTTAGCTACATTTCAAACACCGAATCAAAATTTTCGGTCCGCTAATAACGGAGTTACGAATTTTTTTGTATAGACCGAGATGTTTTTATTTTTGCGAGCGAACTCTCGGCATATTGCCGGACCTTTTTCAGACGGCCGTGGATGATATCAAAAAGGGTTTTATTTACACTTTCTTTACATCGTTGGATGCGCCAGTCTTATAGCTACATTTTAAACACCGAATCAAAATTTTCGGGACGCTAATAACGGAGTTACGAATTTTCTTGTAAATCGAGATGTTTTTATTTTTGCGAGCGAACTCTTGGCATATTGCTGGACCTTTTTCAGACGGCCGTGGATGATATCAAAAAGTGTTTTATTTGCACTTTCTTTACATCGTTGGATGCGCCAGTCTTTTAGCTACACTTCAAACACCGAATCAAAATTTTCGGTCCGCTAATAACGGAGTTACGAATTTTTTTGTAGACCGAGATGTTTTTATTTTTGCGAGCGAACTCTCGGCATATTGCCGGACCTTTTTCAGACGGCCGTGGATGATATCAAAAAGTGTTTTATTTACACTTTCTTTACATCGTTGGATGCGCCAGTCTTTTAGCTACATTTTAAACACCGAATCAAAATTTTCGGTCCGCTAATAACGGAGTTACGAATTTTTTTGTAAACCGAGATGTTTTTATTTTTGCGAGCGAACTCTCGGCATATTGCCGGACCTTTTTTAGACGGCCGTGGATGATATCAAAAAGTGTTTTATTGACACTTTCTTTACATCGTTGGATGCGCCAGTCTTTTAGCTACATTTCAAACACCGACTCAAAATTTTCGGTCCGCTAATAACGGAGTTACGAATTTTTTTGTATAGACCGAGATGTTTTTATTTTTGCGAGCGAACTCTCGGCATATTGCCGGACCTTTTTCAGACGGCCGTGGATGATATCAAAAAGGGTTTTATTTACACTTTCTTTACATCGTTGGATGCGCCAGTCTTATAGCTACATTTTAAACACCGAATCAAAATTTTCGGGACGCTAATAACGGAGTTACGAATTTTCTTGTAAATCGAGATGTTTTTATTTTTGCGAGCGAACTCTTGGCATATTGCTGGACCTTTTTCAGACGGCCGTGGATGATATCAAAAAGTGTTTTATTTGCACTTTCTTTACATCGTTGGATGCGCCAGTCTTTTAGCTACACTTCAAACACCGAATCAAAATTTTCGGTCCGCTAATAACGGAGTTACGAATTTTTTTGTAGACCGAGATGTTTTTATTTTTGCGAGCGAACTCTCGGCATATTGCCGGACCTTTTTCAGACGGCCGTGGATGATATCAAAAAGTGTTTTATTTACACTTTCTTTACATCGTTGGATGCGCCAGTCTTTTAGCTACATTTTAAACACCGAATCAAAATTTTCGGTCCGCTAATAACGGAGTTACGAATTTTTTTGTAAACCGAGATGTTTTTATTTTTGCGAGCGAACTCTTGGCATATTGCTGGACCTTTTTCAGACGGCCGTGGATGATATCAAAAAGTGTTTTATTTGCACTTTCTTTACATCGTTGGATGCGCCAGTCATTTAGCTACATTTTGAACACCGAATGAAAAGTTTTTGGTAGGTTAATAACGGAGTTGCGAATTTTCTTGTAAACCGAGATGTTTTTATTTTTGCGAGTGAACTCTCGGCATATTGCCGGACCTTTTTCAGACGGCCGTGGATGATATCAAAAAGTGTTTATATTATAAATTCTAAAATGGTGTAGGCTGCGACCTCTATTAGTGACATTTTCTACTTATATTTTGTATAAGGAGCACATAAAGGAGGTGGAAAGAACGCTACGACGTATGCGACTGTTACAACCGACGTGTTAAAAAGAAACAAACAGCACCTTGCATTTCTGGACTAGATATACGCATCAACGTCCGATAGAAAACCTATCTCCTTCTAGCTCATCAATAATATAGCGTTCATCTGATGTCCGTATTTTATCATATTTACATTCGTTCAACCATAACAGCTGATCTTAAATGATTTTAAAAAGTTAAATTTTAGCCTTGATAACGTCATTCAGGTTAAAACAAGAAATATTTGCCTCATAAACTTAAATAATCTTTCAATAAATGCAAAATTCAAAACATAAATTGAGAATATTTCAGCAGTACGAAAGACGCGGTAATTTCAAAAATTAACAACTGCTCATAATTCTTCTCATACCTTTAACTATTTTTTAAATAACAATTATTTACCCTCGGTTGGTTGAAATAATGATTAAAAAGTTTTTAATAAAACGTGTGAATGGGATTTCATGCCATTTTCTTAAATATTTTGGCGCCAGCTTTTGGCGAAAACTTTGCAATTGTCTGCATATTATCTAACAATGTTAAAGAGACCCTAAATAATGCATTTCCAGCTAAAGTTTGCTCGAAAAGGCTTAAAACAGCTCTTCAAAGTTTTCAAAAACATTACAAGTGTATCATAACCTTGCATTTTTGTTGACAAAAATATAAAGTTTTGCAATCTTATTATATCGGCCAACATCATGTTTTTTGCGCCGAAAATTAGCCACTATTCTCTTTAAAGAAATATGGAGGGGGGGCGCTATAAGAGTACTTCGCAGCAGGGCGCCGACTACCCTAGGGCCGGCCCTGGTTAGCACTGGAAGCTTTAATGTGCCAAATGTAACATGGGCAACTGCAAGCTATCAATGTCCAAAATATTGCCACAAAACTCTCATATCCCATAATAACTCTCAGCTAAATATGACTGTCAATATTTTCGATGTTTTTGTGAAAACTCCAATATGTTACTTTTAATTGGATGTAAATGTTTTGACATCGAACAGAAAATACATTTAAATACACAAATATGTTACAATAAAGGATATTTTACCAGTAAAGTTTAATGCATGCCTTTTGTAAATTCTACAATGCTCGTCCATAAATAAGTAAAACTTTGTACAATAGTATTTTAGTCACTAACGCCATTTTGTGGTAATTCCTAAAATTATGAATTTAAATAAAAGTTACGTATGCTGATGTTTAAATATGATGGAGGTTATACGTAATTCGTTTTACAACATTTAGATACTTAACTTAAAAAGTCACTGAATTGTTTACTTGCGCAATCGCTAAACGAAACTGTCTACACGTTGCAAGTAGCTAAACTCCGTTACTTGATGTATTAACTTGCATTAGCTACTATACCAACGTAAATTCGGCATAAGTTAAATAAAAGTTGTTTAACACAGATGTTACTGTAGCATCAAAATTGGACGAGGCATAGATAGCAATAGGTAATTGCGTTTAATAAAATTTACTAAATTACAATTAAAATTGATTTAGTCAACAAAATTTCTAAAAATATGGGGAAATTATAGTCATTTATCCATTTTTTTATATAGACCTACATTCGAAATGCACCTCTGTTAACCCTGGAGTAGTCGCGCGATGTCGAAAAGACAGCGCGCTTTTTATTTTAACCCCGAAAACGTGTTTTCACACTTGCTACCACCCCGTGCTTCCGTGCAACCTAAGATAAATATGTGATAAAACGATTGAACCTATATTTGTCCTAATAAATCACGCCTTCATTAAATAATTTGCTGATTACTACTACTCAACGCAGACGTCGAATCGACTTCGCGCGCCTACTTGTGTTTGTCAAAACTATTATAATTTTTTCCAAAAATGAGTGCTTTTAGATTAAATGACGCTAAAATAACTTTTGGCTGAAGTCGACGACACTCAAATAGATTTAGCACGAAATTATAAGCTGTCCATTGTTGGTACAATTCGATCAAATAAAGAAGAAATTCCTCTTCCTTCATCACTACAAAAGGCAAGCCTGAATATTACAGCATTTTTGGCATTTCCGATGTCGGAATATTAATTTCTTATGTACCAAAAAAATATATATCTCAAAGTTGTTTCGCTTTCTACAGATCAGCTGAAATTGATGAAAGCTCAGATCCATCGATCATAACATTTTATAATCACACGGGGTGTTGATGAAGTGGACAAAAAAGCATCCTTATACAGTATGTCAAGAAGTGTAACCATTGGCCGCTGAACGTATTCTTTCAGTTTCTGGAAATCTTTGCCATAAACGCCATAGTAATTTTGAAAACAAATAATGTTGACATAAAAAGTCTACGATTGTTCCAAAGAGAGTTTGGTAGGGAACTAATAAAAAAATATATGGAGAAAAGAACAAACAATTCCAGTTTGCCAAGAGGACTTGAAAGGAAACTAATCAAATACATTGGTAATGATGAAAATACGGTACCGAATACTTCAGCTGAAGATAACCCAAAGAGGCTCATGCAAGATATGCCCATTTTACAAAAAAATAAACTCAAAAACTCGTTGCGTATCCTGCGACAAAAATATTTGTTGAGACCACACAAAATTTATTTGCAGTGAGTGCTATGATGGGGTCAATACGTCAGACACAGAATGAATGAGTGAATTAATATTACAACGGTCGTTTTGATTAATTATTATGATAAAATTATTTTTTTAAGGATTGGAAATTGTTTAAGTTTATGTTGTTTAAAAATAAATGTCAATAGCTTTTGTATTTTTAATTTTTATATCGCTTTTAACATCAATATGTCTAAAAGACGTCGCGCGACTAGATTTGTTACAACAGGGTGCGCGCCTACTCCAAGGTTAAATAATAACAGCATACAGGCTGATATTCAGTTATTCAAATGAGAATTTATTTAAGAACAAAATCAATCATTTGTTAAATCATATACCTAACCAACTTGAGATTTTATACAAATAAATCAAAATCGAGAACACAAAAAAGTATTGCAAATGTTAATATTTTTTATCCATACCTGTATATTTGACACCAACATAAAGCAAAAGTTTCTGATCGGTACCATAAGCCTTTCAATCTTGTAGACAACTGGGATTAAAACTTTACACCTCAACATGAACCCTTTAGAACAATGATATTGTAGTGTCATATTTATTAATGAAGTTAATTTGCAAGCAACGTTGACTTTAATTAATTTTGCAAAAGTCAGTGCATGTAGCATATAAAGTACGATGTGCCAGTATTTTGCACTGTACTATTTAATTTCTTAGCTTGAATACTTCCATTGTTTTAGACACGTATCAGAACTACACAAGTGTTTGTGTTCGTTAATTAATAACAATTGTTGAGTAGTTGAGTTAGAGTTTAGTTTTAAATATTGTAAAAATATGCCACAATTTTTTATTTAGAAGTACACAATTTTAAGTAACTAAAAATGTAGAGAATAAAACTTTCAAGTTTAGAATAAAATGATAATTACATTTAAAAAGTTAGCAGTATTGATGTAAATTTTTGTGGGGAACAGTTAAGTAAATATTCTTATACAGTATGCGCCAAAATATACAGTACTAATATGAAAAGAAGAAAAATATTACCCTGTTGTTATTTGCGAGTTTAATTCTTATGAAAGAAACTAAAAAACACACTATTTGTGTGTTGATTTACCACAGTGCGTAACGTCAGTGTTCGAAGTGTGCATCGCCTCGTTATAGAAAGAGTTCATATCGTCAGATTCTCAAACATATCCCGGAACAAAGGTTGCTGCACACTCCTGCAAAAGGAGACGATTCCTCGCGTAATGCAAGCACAGTTCTTGGCGGATCTTCACAGTTGAACACTCTCCTTTAACATTTAACACAAGAAGGCGTTAGGTGATGTAAGATCGGGGGAATGGAACGAGTATGAGAAGTCAGTACCATGTGAAATGATTCGTCCAGGAAAATTTTCCTGCAGCATGCCAAAGATTGTTGAGCGGTATAGCAGCTCGCCCCGTCCTGTTGATAACACTGTCTATTCTTGTTAAGGCCCCTAGCATGAAAGAACCTTCTCAAATCCTGAAGAAAGATCCAATCACCATGCCCCTGTAGCGTTCCTGGGTGACGGTAAGAGCATTGCCTGCCTCATCCTCAATGAAATAGGGACCTAATATACCGTGCGCTGAGACGGCACACCATATCGTCACACGTGCACTATGTAGCGGTTTCTGGACGATAACATCTGGCCGCTAATACCAAGGAAGCTAGTTGTCTGGCGATTGATGTAATCGTCCAAGTGAATGTGACTTTTGTCAAATAACCACAAATTACTCAAGAAATTTGGATCTTCGTACACCATGGCCAAAATTGTTCCACAAGACACCATTCTGGCTCGCATATCTAGCTCTGCCAATCGTTGAACAGCCTGTATCCGGTACTGAATTCCACCTATGTCTTTAAACAATTGGAGAACGGCGAGTTTCAGTACTGTATATCTTACGCATACTGTATATTTAATATTCTAAATAAAGATAATAGAAAAACAGAAAATAGTTTATTCTGTAAAAACTGAATAAAATTTAATTACTTCATTAATAATTTAGTTTTTTATGTGTCACGGCTTATTTAGATCTTACAGGCAGAAATTTAAAATATTGCACTTTTTACATTTACCTTCTACTTGTACGTACCTAAACCCTAAACCATGTTTTACAAAGAAAGAAAATCAAAACTAAATTTAAAAAAATCAGATTTTATAGTTATCTAATAATTTTTATGTAAACCAGTAGTGTGACTTATTAAAATAACTTATTATGAAGCCGGGCCTAAAGCAAAGCCACGGAGGGCCGCTAGAGGCCCGCAGTCTTTGCATCCATGCTGTGACCTATCATGTCTAAACCCTTCGAAAAATTGCTTTAAAATAATTTCAACCCATTATTGAAATAAATAATTGATACCAAATCACCAATTTGAATTCAGACATAAACAACAGTTGACCAAGTCCACAGAATAACTTATATTATTGAATGAGTATTATACGAAAAAAACTTCGTTCCGCAGTGTTCCTTAATGGCGTACAAACTTTTGATAGGGTAAATAAAATATTTAATAAACAAATAGGATGGCTACATTTTAAACACAAATTGGGAGACGTTATTTTAATGATAAAATTTCATTTAACTTAATTAATATAAAGTTCTATGTAGTGTGTTGTAGCTGCATGTAAATAAATATGTTATTAAGAAAACTACTAAGGGATGGCAGTCTGGAAAAAAGTCTAATTTTTCTACAAAAGATATTCTTTATGGATAATAAAGATTTTAAGACCTGTAATTCAATTATTACGCCATCTGTCACCAAGATTGCGATTCATAATCCTTATAAAGTGTAAGGATTATTTTCTCTATTTTCCTCTCTTTCCTTGGGACGGTTCTTTAAATGGTGACACTTACTTGTTAGAACGAAATGTGTATTCCCTATTGTTAAATTTAAGTGCAGAGCAAACAGAAACTCTTTTATGAGAAAACTTGTTTTGTAGTATGCTGCTATACTGGTATGTACATTTGTTGTCTTATTGTTTGCTATTGTATCCTAACAGTTTGTAAATAATTACAAAACTCTGCCACATATTTTTTAGTAATTAAAATAATATCTTGAAATATTAATAACTTTCAAAATCATAGAAGTGAATTTTGTGTAAATATAATATGCAAATTAAAAAGGCCAGTAATGTATATTCATTGATAATTGAATATTATTCTAAGATTATGATATGACCGCTCAATCAGCGACTGAGAACGGAACGAAAACGAAAAGGTTTAACGAAATTAACCGAAATTTTTTTAAGAACGAAAACGAAACCGAAAACGAAATTATTATTTTTCGTTTAAGAACGAAAACGAAATAAATATTTTCCAAAACCGGTTTTAACCGGTTTTAACCGGATTTAACCGGTTTTGTCGCTATTTCAATTTTATTTGTTAAACACAAACGCGAATTTACCTTCTGTGCTGGGAAGACTTCACGAGGCAGTAAAAAATCTCACTTGAAATAAGTGAGCTTCACTTTTCTCCATATATTTACGTGAATATGTATTAACAACTTTATTGTTTATACTTGCAATTTCGTGTAACACAATTAACGGTACAGATATTCTCTATTTCTAATTTGTTTTTTAGATCATCAATATAGAATATACACGTGATTGGATATATATTATCAATGTGTATGTTTTATTTGCGTTTAGACATAATAACAGTAAAATTTATTCTTACTTCGAAAAGGACTAATGTAAAAGAAGATTTATTGGAAGATGTGTTGCTAGTAAGATTTAACGGAATGTGAAAATGTATATTGTATGGTATGTACAAACTATAAAGTTAAAGTATATTTCATTTTCAAATTAATATAATTTTTTTTTAAATATCTTTTTTATTTATAACATTTTGTAAATTATCCACTCGAATTCATTCTTTTGTCTTTTTAAATAATTACAGCAGGATCTTATTTAATTCAAATGCATAGATTTTTAGTACTAAAACAAATTTAAAACAGCACTTGCTATATTTTCATATGTTTAGATAAAGATCTTATGTCTAATTTAACCTAATCACGTTGTGTTTTTGCACCTTACGGGTGTTAAACTTAATAAAATGATTAAATGTTAATGTGTTTAACGATTTGGTAAATTTAATATGGCGATGGTTCGCCAGTCTAAAATATGCTGTCCGTGAGCATCAAACCCCATCGTCATCGTTTATATTTTAGTTGAGAAGCAAATATTGTTATCGTATTTATAAAGGGTTGTGGTGACTAGAAAAAAAATTGATTTTTTGACGACAAAAAAAATATTGTAAAACCGGTTTTAAACGTTATTATTTCGGTTCACGAAAACGAAAAAAGAATTTTTTCGGTTAGAACGAAAAGAACGAAAACGATATATTTCGTTGTCGTTCCGAACAGAAACGAACGGAATTTTTTTCGTTTTTAGTCCTGCGCTCAATACAACATTTTGTTAAATTCCTTGATAGAATACACATGTAATGTACGCTTCACAAAGTTTAAAATGTGAGCATTTAAAGACGCAAAGAGGCCTTGCATCTTACTGTTCACGACTTGGATGTGCCTGTGAAGTGTTTGTAGCCTTAGGCAACCATTTTAAGTTAAATAGGCTCAAACGATCAGACGCACTCAACTAGTTTTAAAAGATTTTATGATTAGATTTTCGGGGTGTGGAACGTAAGAATTAAATTCTTTTTTCATTGTACTTTTTTCATTTTGAATAAAAATTTAATACTTTTGTTTAACTGTAATATAAAATCTGACCTGTCAGACCATAAAAACAAAAAATAATTAGACGGTAGTAAGGTGATACTCAAAAATGAGTATACCATAAAAAAGCGTTTTAATTTTTCATATTTATTAAACTAAAAAAAAAAAAACTACTTGTAAAAATACACTAGAGGAAGTACGGATTCGTTCCTAAATTATAAAACATTGTAAAAATGTAAACGATCCTCTTAACATAGACAAAAAAGTATTTTTGACCAGACAAACGGAACACTTAGCCACAGCGTTTACCGTAAACCGACCCATACCAACCGATATCTAAATGCTGCATCACATCACCACCCGGCCCAAAAACAATCGGTGATCAACACATTAATACATAGGGCTAAAGAGATATGCACACCAGAAAACATCAAAGAAGAACTGAACATGGTCACGAGAGCCCTGCAAGAAAACGGTTACCAGCGTAAACAAATACTTCGTACCATACAAAAACATGCCACGCCAAAAGAAGGAAAAGAAAAGAAAGAATACATCGCTACGACTTACTTGCCCTACATCAGCGGAGTGACTAACAAAATATCAAAGCTTCTACAAAAACATAAAATCAAAACCGTTTTCAACGCTCCTTTGAAGCTCTCGAATAAATTAAGAAGAACACACGACACAGGACTACACCACGCGGGAATATATAGCATACCTTGCTCCTGTGGAAAAGTATACATAGGACAGACTGGCAGGAGTATACAAACGCGTCTCAAAGAACACGAAGGACAAACAACAAGAAAACAAGTCGATAAATCAGCGGTAGCAGAACACGCCCAAGGTACAGGACACAACATCCTCTTTAGAGAAACAAAACTACTGGCCCGCGCAAACCATTTCTGGCCAAGATTATATCGAGAATCATTGGAAATCATCAAGAACCCAAACAACTACAACAGAGACACAGGCATACAACTCCCAAACATCTGGAAACCAGTCATCACAAAATCACTGAGGCAGAACAAATCCATCAAGCGGAACGCCACGCCTCCACAAGCTGGATATATAAACCCAGCAACATCCCTCACAAATTAGTCGTTTTGAAAAAGACCAAGACACAATGGTCGAAACGTCAACTACTTCTAAATATAGAAGACGCGGTTCCAAACCCGGAAACCAAGATTGTATTATTAATAAATTTTCTTTGAAAGCTTGATTAATTTAAAAAAAGATACTTTTTTAATTTTCCTGTAAAACCGAAAGTTTTTGAGTAAAAAATTAAACGAGGGAAGATGAACCATTAAATATTCTAAAATAAAACGATTCATTTTGGTGGTTATCATGGGAGGGCGATGCATAACTATGTTAGTTGTTAACAGTCAATGCGTGTAAAATTCGAGCGATAGTTCTTGCCTTCGTGTGTGTACTGTTTTTACCATCCACAAATTAGTTGATAAATTTATCCGATAACTTCCGGAACATTCGACTAACCGTCCAATGAGCTATCAGATACTTTACTAGAACTGCTAATCATTCGTCGCATCGTACATAACCTTGCTGGAACAAATTTATAACGTAAGAGACTGGACCAGCTAACCAGACTGTGATAGTAAAAACCCATCATCTTGCGTTTCATCTCATGTGCAATATAAACATAACACGTTATGTGTTAAGAGTGTTTAAGGTATAAACCAGTATAAATGAAGATCCAGAAATGCCTTACATGATACTTCAGATACAGCAGTGTTTAAAATTATCATTAGATGTTCATAATAAAATAATTGCATTTACGTAAAAATTATTTCAGTGACAAATATTGACCTAGCTGCTTGAATGCCGATTAATATTTAAAAGAAAAATGATTGATATGTAGAACATTTTATAAATTGTTTTTATGCGCTTCCCATATATTTATACGTCTCAACAGTTTGAAACTACGAAAATTAATGTCCGCTGTGCAACAGCAATCAATCAAAGAGATTGCTTTTTTGTAACACACGCAAAAGTTTTCAATGTAAAGTACTATCACATAGTAATATCTATCCTTTACTACAAGCTCCGGCTTTTCAAACGGACCGAGACCAATGCGGCTTTTTTCCAAAATATCGACAAATGGTGCTATTAATTGATCGTCACGCTGTTCGCGCCGTCATTTGCTTTCCTATTTTGCTGCTAAAATATTACATACATTTTGCGTATCACACGCGATCTTTTCTTCAAATTAGGAGCAACAATTTATCGCTAGCATTTTTTTTTCTACATCTGTTTTGGAACAAACCTTAAATTTATATGACGTGTTGAGAATTATGATTGTACATACATCTTTGTAGGGGTTAACAACACAGTTGTTAAATGTTTTGTGAACATGAATTGATAAGTTAGATCATATCGCAATTTTTTGCTTGCCTGTGCGTAAAGTATAATTTGTTTAGTTTGTAAACGCATGAACGAAGTTTTTATGAAAATTCCCTCAGTTTCCTGCTCGCATTTAAAATTTGCGTCTGTGGATATGAAGAACGCGTCTGTTGATTTGGGATCGTGTATTCAAACCTTTTAATATGTATCCTTTTATGTCAAACATATTTAAATTTTTTTAGTATCTGGCGCTAGAGTTTGCTCGGTGAAAATTAAATCATGAACATGGTAGAAAAGCACATACAGTACCTACATACTTTGGGATGTCATAAAAATACGATATTTGTTGAAGCTATCTTGAATGCAAAAGTAATTAATTGTAACTTTCGCCAGTATAGAATAAAAAAAGTATAGTTTTTTTTTTAAATAATAACGTGAAACTACCACTAGTCTGAAAAGTTAATCAGCAGCTTATTTTTAACTTAAATTACTACTTACGATCCCCAGAACTCTGACTCAGCGGTTATTCACTCTTTTAGTCTGATGGTGTACATTTGTTTTTTTTTTTTCTGCTCAACAACTTTCAACAAGAACTAGCACTGCACTACACTAGATCGTGTGGTTTTGATCGCTTAAGTCTTGAAAGTTGAGAATATTCTAGCAGTTGAATGGTTTCAATGTTGATATGGTCGTGTAACCTCGCTTCATATTTTTGGACAAAATTCTTGATTTCTGCCTCGACTGTCTTTATTTTAAGATCACGATGGATGTTTTTGTTACTCGCATACCAAGGGGCATTGACAATATCCCTTAGAAATTTGTTTTGAAATACTTGTAGCCTACTAGTATTTGATGGTCTGGTACATCCCCATAGCTGTACTCCATATGTCCATGAGTTTTAGGACCTGTTTATAAAACAGAAATTTATTATGTACCGTTAGTTTGGATTTGGGACCTAGTATCCAGTACATTTTTCTATATTTCAGCGTCAGTTCTTCACATTTCTTTTTGATATGTTGCTTCCAGCGGAGTTTGATATAAAGAGTCATGCCCAAGTACTTAGCTGTATTTGAATATGGGATGGGCGATCCATTTATGGTTATGGGAGTTGACTGTTCTAGTTTCTTATTAGTGAACGTAGTTTGTACAGATTTGTTATGATTAAGTTTTATTTTCCACCTATTGGTCCAATAGCTTATATTGTATAAGGCTTCTTGTAATTTACTTGCAACTTCCACTTCGCTACCCTGTGGTACTCTAGCGTTTATGTGTTTTATTTCTGAATACTGCTCTTTCTGTCAAACCCAAAACATTATCTCAGAGATATATGATTCAAGGAGTTCACAGTGTTGTCTTGGCAAAATTTTGTGCAGCTTCTGGAGTAGCCCATGGTGCCAGATTTTATCAAAGGCCTGGAGCACATCTAGAAATACGGAAGCACATACAGCTTGTCAAACATAGCTTTGCGTTTAATATCCTAACGGTATATGAAAAATCTGAATGCGCAGTAAACTTGAGTGATTAGAACCTGCACTGGATCATTTGTGAACTTAAATTGTCTTAAGTACCTAGTACACTCAAGCGAAAAGTGAGTTTTATCATAATTGTTTTAGGTGGCTAAAATGGGGTTTGTGTCGAGAATTAAAAATAAATATTATTTCAGATACAGATATGTCAGATAACCAAGAAAGAGAGGTGGCGACGCGACAACCGTGTACACGGCTCCGTCACATCGTGTTAGTTAAAGGAAGAAATTCAGCTGAAATAATAAAAAAGAAATATTAACAATTTAGAGAATCGAAGCAAGCTATTAATACATTTAAAAATAGTTGTGAAAGTTAAAGTGATTTTCAAGTTAATAAAAGAAAGACATATTTAAACATCATTAACAAAAACTTAAAAGGTTAAACGTACATACATGTAAGGGAAACGCTGAGTGCGCGAAACGTAGGTAATTGACCCACGGCTAGAAACTAGTGCAGCGCGTCAACTATAAACGAGTGCGGTTACTATAAGTGAACGATCTAATAGTGTGTGATAAATGGACAAATTATTTGACAGCAACACTGCACATTTTGAACAGAAATAAAACCGGACATTAATATGGAGGAGGTAAAAGCTATGTTGGAGAGCATTAGGAAGGAGATTAGAGAAGGTTTTAATGAGTGCAATGAAAAAATAAGGAAACTTACTGAAAAAATGATAGAGAGAGAAGAAAAAGGGGATGAGGAAAAACAGGACATGCAAAAGAGAATTAAAAGATTAGAAGACAGACTGGAAGCACAAGAAAAAGAAAGGAAAAGAAACATCATAGTACTCAAAGGTATAAACATACAGCAAGAAAAACTTGAAGAAGGAGTGCAAGAATTCATTTGGAAGGAGATTGGAGCAAAAGTTGACGTGACAGAATCGTATAAGGTGGGAAAAAAGCCTTGTTGCCACGAAGAAAAAAAGGAAATGAATAGTAAAGCTCGACAAGGGGCATATATTAATAAAATAGGATGGAAAATGCAGATAGAGAGAAAAAGAAATAGAGGAAGACCAAGAATAAAATGGGAAAAAGAAGTGAAGAAGAGACTAGAAGAAAAAGGAGTCAGCTGGAGAGATGTGCCACAATTAGCTAACCATAGGAAGGAGTGGAGAAATAGAAAAGCATACCTCGACACCGAAAGGTATCCTCGACACCGAAGGGTACAAGAGGAAACGATTAAGAAGAACGATTAAGACAGATATGTCAGGAATTGAACCCCTTTAATGCTAATAAATATTTTATTGTAAATATCTACACCTGACGTTGTCTATTGTGTTCGATTTGTGCTAGATTGTATTGCTGTTGACACCGATTGTACGTTTAGAGTAATATTTCTCGCCCGTGCTACTTATCCTTTTTCCTCCGAATGCGTACTCTGTTTAACGTTTGCGCATCTTATACAAAAATGAAACGCAAAGCTATGTTTGACAAGCTGTACTTTCTTCTGTTCAACAAGGTTTGGAGCAGTTCAATTTTTTAATTGCTCCGCTCCAGCTCCGCTCCAGCTCCGCTCCAGCTCCGCTCCAGCTCCGCTCCAGCTCCGCTCCAGCTCCGCTCCAGCTCCGCTCCAGCTCCGCTCCAGCTCCGCTCCATGCTACAATTATTGTTAACATTTTTAAAATAAGTTTTTTTTATTAAAACATTTGTTTTTAAAAACAAAGTTTTAAATTTATTGGATAAGTGGAAGTTGGTCAAAAATTATAATATTTGACCCTAAAAAACAAGTGAAGGTTAATAAATGTTTGGATGAACAAATTATTGATCTTCAAAGATAAGAAAAAAGAAAAAAGAAGTTTTTTTAAAAAAAATTTATGTAACAAACTGGAGCAGTGGAGCAATCAAAATTATTTGCTCCGGACTCCGCTCCAGCTACGGGCTAAAACCCATTGCTCCACTGTTCCGTGCTCCAGCTCCGTGCTCCGCTCCAAAGCCCTGTATTTCAAGTACACTTGTTACCTTGTGAGGCTGTTCTATGGTCGAGTGCTTTTTCCGGAATCCAAATTGATGGTTCTTCTGTCATTAAATTATATTGTAAAATGATTATAGGAGACTATATTTGAGCATATCAAAATTAGATTGGGATTTTTTGTTGTGTGCGCAGATGTAGCATCCGATATAATATTGTCGCTATAGTACTATGATAATGTCCTTAGTAGCCACATTACACTATGCTATTCTTGCAAATGGCAGCAGGGGGGTTATTTAATAGTTCTCCTGTGTAAAATTTTAGAAACTGTTCAACCAGATATTGGCCGTTTGTTGATCATCTTTAGATTATATTATCAGCAAACACTAGCAAACAAAAGTAAACCATGCTTCTGATAAAATAAGTAGTTTTTAAAATCACCGAATATAAAATAAACGAAGTATTGTAAAAAAATTATAACAAATAACTTGAAAATATAATAATTTAATTTTTATAAACAGTATTTTAACAAAGACAATGATATTTTACTACTTTTTGTTGTTTGAAACATGTTTTACAGGCGACCAATTTGCTGTTTTATTTAAAAAAAACTTTTCTCGTGAGAGGCGAATAAAATATACATTATGTGATAGTAAATTGAAAGAGATTTTGAGCAATGTATTTAAATATAAAAAATATTCCTTTGATGGATTCTTATAGTACCTTTTGATACAAAAAAATAAGTTTTTGTAACATAGAAGTATTTGATTTGCTTTTATGCATAATCTACTAGATTATTAATTAATTTTCTAGCAACATATTTACATATAATTTCCCTGACAACACGATTTTCCCCCGGGTAAAAAGTCTGGATTTAACCGCTGGTAAAGGATGATCTTTTGTGCCGGTACCAAACCCACTTTACTAAACTATGAGCAATGAACACAAAGCAACTTCAATTTTAATAATTACGAATACGAAGACAATTATGTTAACAAAGCCTGACTGTACGTTGTGCGATGTAATATAGAATTGCTTGATTGATAATGTACGGAAAATAAATTACCAACAATAATATATACATCCTAACAAAATACCGACTACGAACAAATGAGATAATTAATAAAGACATAAATAATTGTAGGTTCGTTACTTAAGTAAAGTGCCAATAAATTAAATTAAATAGATAAACTTACTATGCTTGAGTGTCATACAGTGTTTACGAGATTATAAGTAGTTCTAAGAAACTTGTTTTTTTGTTTTCAAGTGGATAAAAAAGTTGCATAGACCTAAATATAAATTCGATGTTTTATGTACTAGGTACCTATATTACTTAATTTGGACCACCATTTATCTCCCTTAATATAAGTTATACGTATTCGATTAAAATAACAAAATGTTACAATAATATCTGTGGCGTTATGGCAGAAGTTGATGTCACTTTTTCATGTTTTTGAGAAATCAAAAAATTAACTTTCAGTCGTTATTATAAAATTATTAAATGTAAGTATTTAATCACAAGTTAGTTTAATAAATGGTTATATTCATACTTTGACCTCTACCTGTTTTCAATCAAAATATTCTTTAATCCGGGGAAGGGGGGACGAGGATGACACCTACATAGTACCGTCGCGCGGGGTGACTTGAGCCATTTTTCCACAAAGTCTTTTACATTTTTTCATGTAACAATAAAACTTGAAAGGTTCTGTGTTTGAAAATTGGAGGAAAGGATACAAACTGCATGCCCTATAGTTTGACAAAAGTTCAGAACTTCAATTTTCATAAAAACTTTGATTTTTTTAAATTCAGGAGGTGGCTCATGACACCCCATAGATTGAGCCACATGATAATAAAGTGCATATTTGATGCTCTACTGCAAATTTAGCCCCCAACTGAGGCAAAATGAGCCACCCACAGTGTTAAAAGAAAACTGCAACTCCTTATCTAAAGAATATCAAAAAATATATAAATCACTGATATTTTCTCAAAAATTTGCACCTTACGGAATTAGCAGACTTAGCATAAGTAGGAATAAATTTGGTGAATTCTTACCCACTTATAACGAAAGAGCACGGAGGGTTGTCCCAAAAATGCTTTATTAGGAAGTATCAATATATACAGCTATTAATCAAACGAATTTCTTCTCAAGTGGTTCAAGTTACCCCGCGCGACGGTAACACATATCAGCTTTTGCCATATTGTTTCTCGGTACTATCATATTAACAGGTGTTGCATGACGTAACGACCAAACTTAAGAAGCATGTCCCTTGAGCCAATTTAAGCAAAAATTGTTATATAAAGAAACCATAGTCCAAAACTCGATGGTTATCGAGTTATAGACCTTTAAAGTTTATAAAAAAAAAGTAAATTTTAACATGAAAAGGTATGAAATCCCTCTTTTATCTTCTACAATATTGATTTAACAACAAAATGTTTTTATAAAAGATGCATCGCTATCTTTTTTTGCGCTTTATGGTATACTCGATTTTGTTTTGTTTTTCACGGTTTATTTGCTATGGCAACCAAGCTACTTATTTTAAATCTAACACCCTGTATATTATTATACTTTTGAATTATTTTTTAAATGTACTGTATAAAATGTGAAAGATTATAATAGGCCTTAAATTAACCGTTTTCAAGTAATTAATTTTTTTCTTGAAAATTTTGAGCGTAAAAATATTTTAGATTGAGAACCACTACAACATAAGAACCACTGTCTACCTTCATAGCCTACTTGAAATTATTACGTTGCCCTAATAATTAACATTAAAATCAAGTTATCCTGGAAAATATCAATTTTATGTAGGTATCAAATAGCTGGAATGCTTTTGAAGTACAATTAAATTTTCTATGACGGTTTAAAAATATATGGGGTGTTGTGTTTAAGAAAAATGAGTTTTTGGTGTTTATTAAAGTTTCATAAGTTTGACAAAGTGTGCAAAATGCTCTCTATAATATTTAAAAAGTGTAGCTGATGTAACGTGGTAATTGTTTTTATTGTCTATTTATATTTTAAACAAATTTTTGATATCTTTTCAAAAGTTGTGATTTTTGGCAAAAGTGTTGTATAGCTCAAAATTTGTATAAAAATGTATATTTCGCGAAAACGGTTGACTATTCCGATATAACCTTGAGAGTGTTTTAAAGTAAATTTAAAGAGAAACCGAAAAATATAAAGGGTATTTTATTTAAAATTTCAAAATTTGAGTCCGGTTCCGGTTGAACCGGAAATTGCATTGTAACGTCAACATTTTCACCGAATCCGGAATATATAAAAACGGTCAGATACCATATTATTTCATCGTAATATCTTTAATAGTGTTCTAGATATTTTTCTGTTTCCAAACTTGTCGAAGCGCTTTGTTTATAACAGTAAATTATTTTTATAGGACTAACAGGTTTTGCTAGAATAGTATCATGTGGGTAGTTGCTTTATATTTGGAGTTTTCTCGTATTAGACATCTTTAACAGAAAATTACTTACCTTAAAATTTACTTTATTTCGTTTAGAAGACAAATAGTCTTTTTAAGTAATATTCCTTAAAGAATTGTAGTTTGGTAATCTACCGCAAATGAGTAACATAAATCCGTATTTTACTTTCTTCTAACTTTAAAATTAGTAAGGACTTTTTCACTTTAATTAAGTAAGACGCAAGCAACAGAAAACCTCTCCACCATAATAAAGGATTAAATGTTTGCATATGTCACTTTTATATTCATGTTCAGTTTAGTAACAAATTTAGATTCGTTACTATTGAAAATAATGAACGTTTTGAAATGCGGATGGCCAAACAAAATTAATTATGTAGATTTAAAACCCTATCTTCCTTATAAACTCGATTTATCTTCGGAAAAAGGATGTTTACTTTGGAATAATAGACTAGTTATACCTTTAAAATTAAGAAAACAATTTTTAGAGGAATTACATAAATCCCATTTAGGCATAGTTAAAATGAAAAGTTTAGCTAGTTCTTATTTTTGGTGGCCCGGCTTAGGCAAAGATATAGAAAATATTTTTTGCTCTAATTGTATGCTAAATAAAGATAATCCGCCCAAGGTGAAATTGACACGTTGAAATGGCCAGAAAGCCCTTGGCTACGTATTCATATAGACTACATGGAATGGCAAAATAAATATTTTTTAATTATTATTGATGCTCATTCTAAGTGGCTGGAGGTATTTCAAACAAATTCATTAAATGCTGATACTACAATTAACGTGCTTAGATCATTATTTGCGAGATTTGGTCTTCCCCAAACTCTAGTAAGTGACAACGCAACAGCGTTTACTGGACAAAAATTTAAAGAATTCTTAAGCAAAAATAAAATTGACTTGATCACGTCTCCACCGTTTAACCCTGCATCAAATGGAGCGGCGGAGAATAGCGTCAAAACAGTTAAAAAAGCTTTACTAAATGCTTTAGGGAATTGTAAAACTATGGATATAAATTTTGCATTAAATAATTTGTTATTCGATTACCGCAATACCTCGCACTGTTACTACTGGTACCAAACCCTCCTATTTAATGTTTAAAAGAAACATTAGAACTAGGTTTGATCTCGTTAAACCAAATGTAAATAAAGTTAATATAACCACAGTAAGAAAAAGTGTAAAAGTGAATCAAAATAGGCAGACAAAATATTTTAAAAATAACCGTTATGTTTATTTTGAAGTAGGGGAAGTAGTGTATGTTAGAAACTATAAAACTAAAAAGTCAAACAAATGCATTTTAGCTACTGTTGCAAAATCATTAGGACATAGCACTTATCTAGTTAAATTGGATAATGACGTTTTTAGTAAACCACACGTAAACCAGATGATGAAAAATAAATTTGCAAATACTAGTATTCCTTGTAATGACATTTTAGATAATATTCAGATTAAAGAGGATGTAAATAATGACATTGTACCAGTAAATCAGGTTACTCCCCGTAGAGGTTTACGAATAACTAAAAAACCAGATAGACTGATGTACGACAAATAAGTTGTTTAATTTGTACTTTGTAAAATATTGTATATTTTACATTGTTTATAACTAACATGTAATAGTTGTGATGTTGTATTAAGTTACGACAAATAAGTTTAATTTGTGCTTTGTAGAATATTGTATATTTTATATTGTTTATGACTAACATGAAATAGTTGTATTTATGTGTGAGATGTGGTGTATTGGGTTTGCGCATCAGCTAGTCGCGCGCATCCACAGATAGTGTATCAATGTATTCAACTGTTTGCCATTTAGCAAGTCAGTAATGTTGTACGTATTAAACTGTAAATAAATGATTTCATATTAAAGCATTTAATATATATACAGGGTGGTGCTTTTTTCGATGCTCACCATTGCTATCTTGGAAACGGTAAGATATACAAGGTCGGTTAAATTAGAGAAAAGTTGCACATTTTTATGGCGATTAAGAATCTGAAAAGAAATCCTGGATATTTTGATTCGTTTTTGATTTATTACAAAAAAACTGAAAAATGTGATTTTAGAAAAATATTATTATCTTCTCTACCGTGGACGCTATTTCATTTAAACTTGGTAACTGTATGTTTCTGACCGTTCTGGGTTTGATGACGTCAGCAGAAATTTGCTAAGCCTTCTAGATTTCTAGTTGCGATAGTCAACTTTTTTATTTCTTTTGGCCGCCATATTGGATTTTTACACCATCAGACAGACAAAAAATTTAGCTTTTCAGATTGGTAACCAACATATCTTTTTTCTTTCAAAAAACTTGTTGAAATTTTAAAATTTGTGTAAATAATTCATAAAATCGAGAATGCTCTGAAAAAATATTGAAACTATGATATAAATAAAAGCTACAGAACATTTTATTGGTCTAATGATAACGAAATTAAGGTTGTTGGAAACTTATTTAGAACATATGTTAGGCGAATTGCCATTATTGACTATTCAAAATCATCAGTAGTTTCAGCAAGAAGGAGCTGGTCCTCACAACGCCCGCATTGTAAAAGGATATTAATTTAGATGTACACTTTCAAAATTCTTGACTTGGTACGTTTGGTCCAGCTCATTGGGCTCCGCGATAGCCATGTTTCAGTCTATGGATTACTTTTACATTGATGTTGTTTATGCAACCCTAACGGAAAATATTGAACTTCTTTGCCGTAAAATCAAAAATGCTTTCGACTCTATTTTAAGACAAACTATCCTAAAGGCAGTGCACGAAATGAATTTGAGGACTAACCACTCATCATGCATAACGGCGCGCACTTTAAACAATTTAAATAATTATTTATCTGGTGTTTTAAATTTATTGTCATTTCGTCATTTTATTAGACCTATAAAATGTTGTGTCACTTTTATGTATATTATAATTTCAATTGTTTTTCAGAACATTCGCGATTTTATAGATTATTTTTACAAATTTTCAAATTTCAACAAGTTTTTTGAAAGAAAAAAGATATGTTGGTTACCAATCTGAAAAGCTAATTTTTTTGTCTGTCTGATGATGTAAAAATCCAATATGGCGGCCATAAGAAATAAAAAAGTTGACTATCGCAACTTGAAATCTAGAAGGCTTAGAAAATTTCTGTTGACGTCATCAAACCCAGGACGGTCAAAAACATACAGTTACCAAGTTTAAATAAAATAGCGTCCACGATAGAGAAGATAATAATATTTTTCTAAAATCACATTTTTCAGTTTTTTTGTAATAAATCAAAAACGAATTAAAATATCCAGGATTTCTTTTCAGATTCTTAATCGCCATAAAAATGTGCAACTTTTCTCTAATTTAACCGACCTTGTATCTCTTACCGTTTCCAAGATAGCAATGGTGAGCATCGAAAAAAGCACCACCCTGTATATATATAAATACAGTATATCAGCAGTTGTTAATATCACAGTATATTACAATTATTTAACATTTATTATTCTTTGAAACACAGCCAGTGTCACATACAGTTTCCATTCATTGTCTGCTTTGGAATACAAAAATTTAAAAAAGCAGAAACGTTCATACTTTTACCTTTTGCTGCTACAGATCGTGTAAAAGATCAAAGATATTCGGTAAACGCAATTACTTTAGGAAAAACGAACAAATATGGAATTCGTCGAATATAAATGTAGTTTTACTGCATCGTTCGACTCCGAGGAATGTAGAAATTATCTGCCTTGGCAATTTGCATATCGCTGATAAATCCTTCGTATTGCTTTTTCTTCGGGACACGTTTGTCGGTGTTTTACCACAGAGATGACATCATCGCAGAATAAGTTATTTATCGCAACATTGCGTGTTGACGAATAAGCATTTTTTGTAAATGATGTTATATGAAGAAAAATTCTCTTAAATCATAAATTATAAATTCGTTCATGAAAAAATAATTTATAGCAAGTTTTTTACAGCTTTTTTGGCTGTTTCTCGCGCCCCAGGTGCCATTTTTTCTTATCTTCACTTATTTCCTTTGTTAGGTTTTTTTCTTTCCATTGCTTATTCTACAGCATCATTCCATTTCTTCCGTGGACGTCCCCTTTTGTTTCTTTCACGTGGTTCCCATACAAAAATTTTCTTTGGCCATCTATAATCAGGCATTCTTGTTAGATGGCCGTACCACATAAGTTTTTTTCTCTATATGTTGACGTTGATGTTTGTTTTAATTTGCATTCTATTTATTATTTCAGTGTTTCTAATATGGTCCAGTTTTGTGACCTCGCAGCATCTTCTCCAAAAGTTCATCTCTGTGGCCTCTACAGATGTTCTGATCCGTATGTAACGCAACTCTCTACGATTGTACTATATATTTCTTGTTTAGTTTTTTTGGTTATTTCGTTACTCCATAAGATGGAGTTGAGTCTTCTTGTAATAATTCTCCCTTTACCTCTAATGTCCGTATCATGCGATCCATCTAAGGTTAGAGGCACTCCCAAATATTGTCACACTAATAGTTTATATGACTTTAATAATTTAAATTTTTTGCTGTAATCCAGTTTTGTAAAATCGTTTTTAGGTTACATGTTATACAATGCAGAGTCAGCTCTATTTGCAAGCATGTGTTATATAACTGTGTCACAGTGAGCAAATAGAGCTGAAGTCATCAAGTACGGCCTTATGTGTTTCCTTCTTATACTTCATAGTCTTTTAGCTGACTCAGGGTAAAATATTGATAGAAATAGTCTTCCCAAATTATGGGTAGACAGTAGAGAGTAGAGCCGACATTCAACAGTAAACCGGCTGAGATGGCCGTAGTTACCCTGGGTCCAGTAAATTACCGTTTTGTAAGATTTCTGTTTGTCAATGTGTTAATCTGTGTCTTATAATAAGTCTGCTTAATTTCATAAATATTAATTAGCTTCATTATGAATCTCGAGCTATCCCCCAAGCGCACATTGTATTTAAGCTTTAGGCCTTAAAGCCTTTGTGGCTGTATTTATATTTCCTTGTCTGTTTAATTTCTGAATTTCCTAATTTTAAGTCTTTCTTTTCCCCCTTTAACCACGTATCTCCAGACCCCATTCTGAATATTCTTTTATTAGTTTTCTT
Organism: Elmis aenea; assembly: GCA_947652605.1. Classification (NCBI taxonomy): domain Eukaryota; kingdom Metazoa; phylum Arthropoda; class Insecta; order Coleoptera; family Elmidae; genus Elmis; species Elmis aenea. The sequence goes on from OX393580.1 coordinate 11,144,832, forward strand.
GCCATATAATTTAGATTTTGTTCATCTTCGGCTATTATGACTTGGTCATCTGCGAATATCAATGTGGGAGATGCTCATCACCAGTCTCTATTCCCATATTTCTACATTTCTTGAACTAGTTAGTCAATGCTGATGTAAATTTTGAAAAGTGCCTTGTCTTAGACCTTTATCTACTTTAATGGCTTCTTATAGTATCCCTAGATGTTTGATACGACCTAACCTAACCCTCGTAATGTAACAGGTGGTAAAGGTAAATGGGCGTTTACACTAATTTTTAATTTCTTCAGAATTTGATAGATTTGGTGTTCAGAATATCATATGTGAAGTTAAAATTGTTTAAATCAACTTCGTTTATTTATTATTAACGATTAAAGTTTTCCCGCGGCAAGTTGCGCCGTAAACGGCTTGGACGATGCGCACGAGAAATGACGTCACTCTACGTACGTACTCCTCGATGAGGCAAATCACACGTGTGTGCTTGTTGTAAATATAACGCAACCATGTCGTCGTACAGAAGAAAGTGGTGTTTTGTGCCTGAATGTAAGACCACTTCTACAAAAAAAACAGAAAAATTGTTTTTTGCTGTTCCGGATAATTCCACCAAAAGAAAAAAAATGGTTTGATGCAGCAAGACGTTGTATTTCCGACGTAAGCGAAAAAACTAAATTATATTGTTGCGAAGACCATTTAAAATTTGAATAAACTAAAAAATATATTAAATAGTATTTATGCAAAAAAAAATACACTAAAGTGAAAAACATTATCATTAAGCATTATCATTAGCATTAAGCATTAATCATATGGCAATAATATGTAATATGAAGCAGCCTATTACTTTCCAACAAAAAAATCTGCAGTTTTAAACAATACTTATTTGTAGTATGCTATTTGGTGCATGTTTATGTTTGATTAAAAATGCTGATTAGTCTTAAAGCACTGTTGCTTCGTTTATGAAATTTGTATTGTATTTATACTGAACTAACAGTGCTTGTTTTACAAAAAGCCATATACCTTTTTTTATATGATCTAAGCATAAAACTGATAACATTCAAAACATATAAGTGTAAATTAATATAGTACAATCATTGAATTGAACATTATCTACTATTAAATAAACGAAAAGTTGCTGGTTTTCAAACAGGTTTACTCGTTGCAAATTCTTTTTTTAAAAAAGATCCGACATGTTTCGCCGATATTATTTTATCGGCATCTTCAGGGCTAAAAATTATATATATTAAGATTAATTTTGTAAGTTTTTTAGATATAGCTATGACAAAAAGAGTAGTAGATACATTTTTTTAATGTTTACAATCACCTATTATTAAACAATAAACTGAAACATACTTTTTGTTCATATTTTCACCTGTTAAATGACCTTAGTAATATCGAATTATTTCTACAAAATAATTAATTTACTTACACAGTTGCTTTGTTTTATAATGAAATATACACTAAACTAACAACTAGTTAAAACCTTTCGCAATACTGTATACGTAAAGAATATTTGAACACAAATATGCCTGGTCCAGGAATGTCATATTTGTTTATGTTAAAAACACTTAAGATATGCTGTGAAGCCACCCTGAGGGGTCTCGGGGTTGGCTTAAGATCATTCTTTTGCTAATACTGTTAAAAGGCAGTACTGTTTGTATTTTAATCATTATAATAAATTGTAATTGTTGTTCGATTACGTTTATTATTTACAATCGACGGCCAAAGTACGCCCCTGCGGCGTCTTCGTCGCGCGCTTCGCGCCTAACATAATAATAATAATAATCTTTATTTGTTCTGAATATCCCAAAAAAAGGGGTGTAGAACTTGTCACAATAATGATTTACGTACATTGCAATAATATAGGTACATCGTTAATAAAAGAAAAAACATGTTATATTAAAATACATAACAACTTGTCATTATGCGATGCATAGGAACTAATCCGCTGCACATGGACTGTGCGGAGAGTTACGTCACGGCCAATCACAGCGCGTTTCAGAATTTGAATAAAAAGGGCATTTTAAAAATTTATTTCTCAGAACTGGACGATTTTCTTTAAATTTTTAGTGGTTGAGAATAAACTTTATAGATCAGATTATCATTTAAAAAATATTTTATCAAGTTTTATTTTTTTGTGTAAGCGCCCATTATATTTTACAGTATTAGGGTAGAGGAGAAGGTGGTAATATGGAACCCCAGCTTGTTTTTCTTCGGTAAATCGAAGATTCGTAGGATTATCTATGAACTTTTTTCATTAATAGGCTCTAAATATATTAAATAGTTATATATGTGGACAAATTTAGAATAATATTGCCAATTTGCATGTAACACGTAGTTTTCGTAAAAAGGTCAAAATTGTATACTCAAGAAACTATGCTTGTAATATGAAACCCCTAAAAAAGTCAGTATTTTCGAATAAAAACACCTATATTAACATAATCATTAGACAAATAAGTTGCTTTACGACAAAAGTCACAAACATAAACGTGATTTTCACATGCAGAACATTCACTATGTACCCATAAGTTGCACATAACACATTGAATCCACAGTTCTCCTTTTTGGTCTTCAGAAAACCATTTATTGCTATACTTGCTGTTTGGCACTTCACATAGGCTTGGCCAAAAAGTTCAAAAATATCATAAGGGCCTAGAGGACGTTCACTCTGACGCAGACACATTTGAATTCGTAATATGGAACTCCTGAATATAATATGGAACCCGGTTCCATATTAATGGAACCCGGTTCCATGTTACCAACGCTGAGTGAGTTCCATATTAACAAAATCGCATGCTATTTTATATCG
>OX393580.1:11147831-11226234 GCA_947652605.1 Elmis aenea
TTGCCGTTTACTAGGATTAAATTTGAATTTAAAAATGTATTCAAAATGAGCGGCGTTTACTGAACTAGAAATCACTTACAATTTTTGAATTGTATAATTAAGTTGCAAATGTTTTGTTTTGCATTATAATATTTACCACATTTATGTTAAAATGCCTTAAATTATCTTATACAATTTAGGTGTGTACTTTAATTAAATTACACTTACTAATAAAAGCGGTTAAATGGAAGCAAAATATAGGAAATTAAGTTTGTTTCATTTCCTCCTTAGATACAAATAAATTTAGGGCAAACAAGCCACAAAAAGTGTAAACCAAATGTTTAATACGAATTTGTTGTTGAGTTATCTTTTTAGCCATCATGTTTATTTGATTTCAACTTTCACCACGTTCTATAATTAAGCAACTAATATATAAGTACGGAATAAGATAACAACAAGAACATTTCATTTTAGCAGATTTTGCTAATTAAGATTTTCGTTAATTATTTCCAGGCACAGATAGATTAAATTAAAATGTATATGGAAATTGATTCTCAAAATACCAAGGTGTTTGCACTTCAATCTTACAAACAGGATAAATGGAATATAAGTGTATTTGAAATACATTTTAATATACAGGGTGTATACTATGGTTTCTTATATTTTACATTTTTGCTTGTCCCGGGATTCCGGGAAGAAATCGGTCTTTTTCCCGGTATCCCGGTACGTAATAAATTAAGTCAATATTTTGAAATAAATAACCCAGAAACGGAAGGAGAGCTTTATTACTTAAAAACAACTCCAAGTTATACAGGGTGCGCCATTAGTGCGATGCGATAAAGTCCATTATTGCCCTTAATGTCAACTTAATAAAAAAAGTTTTTAATGAAACTTATAGTATTTCTACACGTGCATGTTTTAAAATTAGTTTCAAGTATACAGGGGGTTTCATAAAAGTGGGGCGTCACTAAAGGTATTTTTTTTAAATTGAACACCCAGTATATTTTTGCATAATCGAATTCAGCAAGAAAATCTCCATATGACAGTATTTTGTTTTTTTCATTTTTTTGCGACGTTGCCAATTTATCTTAAAAACTCTTTGAATTTCCAGAAAAACAGGGTACAATACTTGTCAACACAACCTTATGAATAATAATTGGCATATGATATTTTGTACATACAAAGTCAAAAGGTGTAGTCACAGTCTAAATACATCAAAATTAATTTATATTACACAGGGTGTTTCTTATAGATGTGCCAACTTCCCAATTTTCAAACATCAATAACTTTATTTTTTCAAATGGAACACCCTGTATATTATTACGTCATTTTGTTGCATTTTTGTTTTTCTTCAACTTTTCTTAATACTTACCTATACCTAAAATGAATATTTTCTGAGATATTTACATTTTACTTATTCTTATAAGCGTTGTGTAGGAATTTCCTAGTTTTCTCGGAGTAGGCCCCGACTTTGACAATGGAAACAATAATTTCTGTAGTAACAAATGTCAGAGTTAATTGCTGTCAATTGTTAAAACTTAAATAAATGAGTATAACATATGCAATATGAATTTTCCAAAAAAGAATTCATTGATACGGTCTATGTTCAGGGTGGCGTACTTTCGATGCCCATACAGGGGCGGTATCTCGGTTATTATCAGAGATAGAAAAAAACTAAGTACGTAGTCTCGATTTCTTTTTTCGAGAGGAATTTATTGTCGTAAACAGATTTTTAATCTTTTTTAATTTTCGAAATATAGTTTTTTTTTTTAATCTCTGATAATTACCGAAATACCCCCCCTGTATGGGCATCGAAAGTACGCCACCCTGAACATAGACCGTATCAATGAATTCTTTTTTGGAAAATTCATATTGCATAATATGTTATACTCATTTATTTAAGTTTTAACAATTGACAGCAATTAACTCTGACATTTGTTACTACAGAAATTATTGTTTCTATTGTCAAAGTCGGGGCCTACTCCGAGAAAACTAGGAAATTCCCACACAACGCTTATAAGAATAAGTAAAATGTAAATATCTCAGAAAATATTCATTTTAGGTATAGGTAAGTATTAAGAAAAGTTGAAGAAAAACAAAAATGCAACAAAATGACGTAATAATATACAGGGTGTTCCATTTGAAAAAATAAAGTTATTGATGTTTGAAAATTGGGAAGTTGACACATCTATAAGAAACACCCTGTATAATATAAATTAATTTTGATGTATTTAGACTATGACTACACTTTTGACTTTGTATGTGCAAAATATCATTTGCCAATTATTATTCATAACGTTGTGCTCTTGACAAGTATTGTACCCTGTTTTTCTGGAAATTCAAAGATTTTTTAAGATAAATTGGCAACGTCGCAAAAAAATGAAAAAAACAAAATACTGTCATATGGAGATTTTCTTGCTGAATTCGAATATGCAAAAATATACTGGGTGTTCAATTTAAAAAAAATACCTTTAGTGACGCCCCACTTTTATGAAACCCCCTGTATACTTAAAACTAATTTTAAAACATGCACGTGTAGAAATACTATAAGTTTCATAAAAAACTTTTTTTTATTAAGTTGACATTAAGGGCAATAATGGACTTTATCGCACTAATGGCGCACCCTATAGCAAAAACATTGTTTTAGGAATACCTTTGAGTTAGACGGCGCCACGAACTCTAAAAAAAAAGTTATCGCCAAAAATCTTAAAAAGGTATACATTTTATCACTGCGCGACCGCTCGAAGGTTAAATAAATTTGAGAGGTTCTTGCTTGAGGAGGAGATTGATTGCGAGTATTTTGAAAGAAATCCTGCCCCTTGTATGTTTATGTTAGATACCTGTTAACGAAGCAACAGGTAACAATAATTTTAAATAAAATAAGCATACTAATTATCAGCTTTAAAATTATTTTCCCCTTTTACTACTCAATCGGCAATGGCTGGCTGTTTAGCTTCGTTACGCAGTGCTGCGGTAACACAGCTGACAAAACAATTATTTAACTTTCCAGTTACACAACGAATGGCACCTCCCTTCCATTATAGGTACAGACATATCGTTTGCTTAATTTATAAATAAATTAAATTTATCTTCTTGTACTATAATCAAGATTAAATGAAATTATTATTACAACATGAAAATTATCGCCGCCTTGTTGAAAAGCTGTGTGTGAGTAGTTTTTTTTATTTTTTATTTAAGTAATTTATGCAGTTTGTACAAGGCAAGACATTAAATTTCTCTTTCTTAATTAAACGTTTGTTTTTATTCCACATTATAGTATTTAATCTTTCCTTGTGTAACAATTAGTATAATAAAGAATTACAATCCCCTTGCGGACATATGAGAATATTGTACAAAACAATGGTCCCCAAATGTTGTAGTCCGTGTACATATATGACTTGTTTTCATTTAAGGTTCCAGCTACGTATAATTTTCATTACGCCAAGTCGAGAAAAGGGATGGAGACATTATGGAGATGTTTAGCGCAAGCAACAGTCGCAGGGACGTGAAATAAAATTATTACCAGAGGTTGTGTCGATAAAGGACATGTCTTTGCGGCGGATTTGGCTTATCTACCAGTTCATGTGTATAGGCTTGCCAACAATACGTTCTGGACGTCACAATGGATGTGTTAGGGTGAAAGCGTTATTGAAACTATTGTGTCCCAACCACTACCAGGTTACAAACCTGCCGCGACTCATCAAATTAGATTTTTACCGAGATATTTGACAAGAAAACAATAAAGGAAATCAAAGAATAAATTTTCTTTGCGGTTGTAATGAATCGGCGGTATTTATCTTAATCACAGATACCGCAATGGAGTTATAAATCGAGGTTGTAATGTTACTTTTAATAAATGTTGACGGTATTGTGTTAAAACTTTTCAGCCGTACTTGGCACTAACTTCATTAGGCGAATTTTGCGAAGTTACAATTACGCGACGATGTTACGTATTTCTTAAATGAAGCAGAAAGGGTGCAACAGAATAAATAATAATTACCATGGCCAATGATTTAAATACATTTAGGAGTTTAAAATATTAAATATAAATTTATAAATTTACAAATCGTGATTTAGGAGTTAACTTTTACAGATCGGACTATTAAACTTGAGAGAAGTATACAATAGAAAGAGAAATACAGTAAAAGAAGCAGTCAAAAAGTCAAAAATCGAAACGTGGAAGGAATTCGGTAAAGAGATAACAGAATTACATGAAATCGACAATAGAAAGTTCTGGACGAGAATTAAAAGACTAAGAGAAAATAAAAAGAAAGAATTAAAAGTAATAAAAAACAAACAGGGACAAGTACAAACAGATCAACAAAACTCTATTATTCACTAAACAAATCAATATTAGGACACAAAGAGATAGACAAAAAAGTGAAAATGAAAATACACAATATGATAACAATACCGATAATAACATATGCAGCGGAAAACTGGACAATAAAGAAAAAAGATGAAAATAAAATAAACGCCATGGAAATGAAACACCTCCGGAAAATAGCTGGGAAAACAAAATGGGATAGGATAAGAAACGAAAACATTAGAGAAATTACAGAACAAGAACCGATAATAGATAAAATAAAAAAGAAACAACTTAACTGGTATGGTCATGTCATGAGAATGAATCCAGACAGACTTACAAGAAAAATAATAGAAATAGGAAAACCAGCCAAAAAACAAAGAGGGAGACCAAGAAGAAAATGGATGGATCAAATAAGGGATTGGGGAGCAGAAAGTGGAAAAACACCAGAAGAAATGAAAAATCTTGCAAAAGACAGAATGGCATGGCGAAAATGGACTCGGGATACGAGACTAACCTCCGACGCCTGAAAAGGCAGAAGGAGACGAGAAGAAGAAGAAGAAGAAGGTTTGCGCCAGCAGCGCTATTTACTCCCATGAACTATCAGGATTCTGCGAAGTATCGAAATCGCGTTGCCGCAGCGTTTCTGATAGTTCACCGGACGGTTAGTCGGCTGTTTCAGCAGTTATCGGACTAGTTTATGAACTAGTTTGCGGACGGTCTATAAAGTACATACAAGAACTACGCTGCGATTATTACAAGCATGCGCTGTTTACAACTAGCGTGGCCTGTGCTAGCTATAGGTTTGTTCCAACAAGCGATTTAAAACCAATTCATGGATAAGTACATGAACTGGTTTATGCGCATGCGTGAACTATGTACTAATAAATGTATTGACCAGTATTAGCCGTTGACGGAACGCTTTTACGACTGGCTTAACTATAATGACATTTGTGTCTATTAGGTTCATAGAAATGTGCAAGGGTAAACACCTTAAGAATAAGAATCCAGTTCTAAATGAGATTGGGAGAGCGATGCATAGCTACCAGAGCTTACGTTAGTTATGAACAGCGCATGCGTGTAAAAATCCAAGCGCTAGAACATGCCTTCATTCATGTACTGTTTTGGCCGTACACTGACTAGTTCATGTATTAATTATATAATGTTTTCTTAAACTTAGTAAACATATAAAATTAATTCATTAAAAGCGTATAAAACAATCATGTTTTATTTAATTGTTCTTATATTTCTTGAGCAATGACTTTTGAGCTCCGTGCAATATATAATGAACAAATTCAGAGTATTACGTTCCGAAATGTTGGTAAGACGTGTATGCAATTTCGTTGTCTATATAAACTACATCTTATCGAAAATACGATGTAAAATGCTTTGAGGAAAGTAGAGACGAAATTTCTTATCATAAAACTTATACAACAATCGTGAAGATGGATTCCAAAGACGCTTTTAGAAATAAAACCGAAGACATGATATAAAACTGTTTCTATGAAGGCAATCATGCCTCAGAGACTCACTTTGTTGTGTTTCAAGCCGCAGTTTAAAATTACAAGTTATACAAAAATAACATCCATTTTGGTGTTCGCCAATCTTCACTTTCCGTATGTAATGCATATAAAGCAACCCTGCATTTCTCATATGTCGAGGGTTAAATTTGTCGTGAGGAATATTTTATATTATAAAAATGTTTATACGGCCATGTATTCGGAACCTTTTCGAAACTGTGATGTACATGTTTGTAATAGACAACATTTATTTCGAGACGATTATGAAAAAATTTAAAAGATAAATAATAAACAATTTGTTAATAAAATAACAGGTTTTGTAATTTTTAAAAATTATAAACAAAATTTCGCACTTGTAGCAATAGGTATACCCAAAATGCATAACGTGAAAAAATTAAAATTTTTAAAACCAATAGTTTAAACCTTTAAACCAGGGATGGAAAACGTAATGTAACGATACCCGATAACGTTATAATAACGATTCAATTATAATTTCTAATAAAATAACGTAACGATATTTTGATAACGTTAAAATAGCCAATAACGTTTCATTAAAAGTTATTTTGTGTCGTTATTCTCTATAAATTAAACTTCAATATAGCGTTCTTATATTTTCAGAAGAAAATAGGTATATTTAGTTTGTATTTTAAACATGAAAATAAAAATAAAATATCTTAACCCCAAAAATAATTTCAGAGCTACAAGTAAAAATTATTTTTATAACGTTATTTATCATTATTTATGTAACGTATAACGTTATATTACATAACAATTCATTTTTTAATCTTATTTATAACGTTATGTAACGAAAACAAATAATGAATAACGTTGTACAATAACGTAACGATTTAAAACGTTATTCCATCCCTGCTTTAAACTACAGCCCTTTATGTATATCCAAACGTAAAATTTTATTTAATAAAAAAAAAAATGTAAAGACAATTTATTCACCAGAGTTATTACTTTAAATAAATAAAACATTCCTGATATGTGATTCTATTTAGAATTTTTTTGACTATTTCTGTAAAAAGTTAATTTAAATGTTTATACAAAAAATGAACATTTTAAGTCTTACCTAAAATAAAAATTAGCATTCAACTAATAAAGTAACGATTTTTGGAAAGATAAAATAAAAAAATTATTTTACAAAGGGAAATCCAGTTTTATCTTTCCAAAAACCATAGTGTGAACTACCACCAACGGTTAAGTGCTCATCTGAACATACTAGTGACGCAACTCCGTAAAAGAATGACTGGATACCGTAGGCTTAAGCGCTGCGCTCCAAGTGACTTACCTACAAGATTTAATTGTTAATTTTAATCTTACAATTAGTAATAAAACAAACCCCAGTAGCTAATCATTAACTAATAGTTAAGCAACTAAAAGGAGCTCGCCAATGGGCAACCTCCTACATGACAATGTATCAGTTTCATATAAATTACTGAATGTCCATTTGGGACAGATTGTAATATTCTGGGAGTTAAAAAAAAAAAAATATTTCCAATGGTTTTGATTCGTTATCGAAAATTAAGGGAGGACTTGTATATAAAATTACATAAATAATTCATGGTAACCACCAAAATAAATCGTTTTATATTAGAATATTTAATGGTTCATGTTCACTCATTTAATTTTTTAATTCAAAAATTGTAGGTTTCTCCGGAAAAACTAAGGAATAAAAAAATCTCTAAATAAATGACATTTTTAAAAAATAATTTTTTATTGCAAAATTTCAACCCACTAAAATGTTCTGATTAAAAAATCAACAGGGGTTGCACTTTTCAGCCCCCTGTGAAGGTGGGAGATTGAAAATATTACTATGGGAAATACCTAATTTTCCGCTCCCCTTCAGGGGGGTGTAAATCCGAAAGGAGACGTCTAAGGAAAACAAAATATATAAATGTTTTCCCCTTAATTTTAGATAAGCAATCACCGCCCGATTTTTTTCGCAACATTTAAGGAACACCCTGTGTTTAGCATTTACTGACAGGAAAACAGGCTGTAAAAGGAAAAATAAAAATTTGTGTAAAACTTGCTGGTTTGTTAAAACAAAGATTAAAAATGATTTTAAAGTTCTGGTTGTAACTGTTGCCATGTCTGTTGCTACTCATAAATCGTTGTGCCTTCATTTCGTTCTACTTTTGCCTTTACAAATACTGTAATTGAATTCCTAACCAGAAATGAAATCTCTACGGATGTGAGGGCACCACCGTCAACATTGCTGCTGAGTGACGTGTATAGCGGAAGTCAATCATGCAGCTTTACCCTACAAAAATCGGGGCTTGATTATGTATTCCGTGTGATTTAGGTTGCTAATGTGTCACAGCGATGAAAAATATCTTAAAAATTAGGAGTATTAATTTACATACATTTAGGTGAACTATGTATTGAACTGTATTTTGAAAAAAGTATACTTTGGGATGTTAAATTACATTTTGATCCTGAATATTTTATAAATAATTTTATCCAATTATCCAAGATTGTTTAAGTAAAGAAACAAAACTTTAAATCAACTTTATCTGTTATTTTAATCCAATAATAAAGTTTAAGCACAAGCAAATAAAGTCATGCCGTAGCGAGAGATAAAAAGAAAAAAGAAAAGTCGGGTTTTCCTTTATTTCTGAAACATTCAACTCGGTTTCAAGCCAACTCTACGAAACTATTCTGAAGTTTTTAAAGTTAACGAGTCCTCCATATTGAGAAAGGATAACAAAACACCCTATATATTATGACGGTCGGTACTGTACATAGTACACTGTTGGGGAAGAGAACTTATTAATCTTATATTTATCGTTCTTTATTATGCTCGCAATCGTCTTTGTATCATGGTTGGACCCTCAAATGTTGTTTTATGTAATACGCAGGTCTAGAGCAATTATTACACAGTAAGGAACAAATAAAACATCAATTTTATCAACAAACTATTTTATTTTTCAACCGGCTGTACATTTCTCGGTGGTTGGTTCTTAACTACCCTAGCGCGACTGTCCCAAGATTTTAGGTTCGCTGTTGCTGGCCCTTTTGAAGTGTTACATGTTTTAGTAATTGATGCATCAGCATTTGTTGCAATGTTATTCATCTAAAAGTAAATAAAATAACATTAAAGTAAGATAAAATAACCGATCCCAGGCGAGGTGTCACAATATACAGAGGCACAGACTTTTTTTCCAGTTGCGAATATGTTACAGGGAAAACTCGACACTCAAAATGAACTGTAACATTTTTAGATGTAGAAATTTATTTTATTAACTTCGGTTTTAAAATAATTTCGTGCTTAATTATATTACTCTTTACTAAAAAATAAATAAACACACATACAAAACTTTTAGGACAAACAAATGTATTAATCAATTTGCTTTATTCACAAAAATGGTAACTCAAGGGCTGTATTTTAAATACCTTTAAAAATCAGTTAATCTGCTAATGCCCTAATAAGTCAAAACTATAAAATATACTTATTGTTTTTATGAAAAGACAATTTTCTTTCAACATAGATTAAATTAATATCTTGGGCCCAAAAAGTTTTCGTATACAAAAAACTATATTTTTATCATTTTATTAGTTTTATTAAATAATATAAATATTATAATAATATAAAAGAGTTAAAAAGTTTGAGTGTATTATTATTCCACAAAAATAAAAAAATATTTTTTTTTTAGAATTTAAAAATAACGTTCTGTATTTATGGAATGTATATACAGGGTGTCCCACAATTTTAAAGCAATTGTTTTATAAAAAATGTTTTGAAAAATTAATGGTTTTTGCGCTATTGATTAAAAACAAAACACATCAGGTTTTTAATTTTTGCTTTAATTTGCTTATTTCAAATCACACTTACAATATGTTTCGACACTTTAGGGCACTTTTTTTGCGTAGATTTGAAATTAGTCGATAAAATTTACCTATCTGTATTTGTTTTTGCTATTTTACATCAACTGTATTTAAATTAAGAAAGTTTATGTTAAAATAACAAAAACAAAGTAAGATTTGTAAAATTTATTGACTTGCTCTGAACTACGCAAAAAAGTGCCCTATAATGTCGAGAAATATTTTGAGTGTGATTTCAAATAAGCAAGTTATAACTTATAAGCAAAAATTATAAACCTGATGTGTTTTGTTTTTATCAATAGCGCAAAAACTATAAACTTTTTCAAAAAAATGTTATAGAACAGTTGGTCTTATATCATAGATCATTTTGACCCATTTAACTAACCGTTTTACCGTTAACGAAATCCCCATGCTGTTCAAGATACTGGGACCCCCTGTATATAAATGGATAGATTTTTTTTTTGTAAAAACCTTTCTTAATGTCAAACATTCGATTTATACAAAAATTAGCAAAGGCATACCTTGTGGGACGCCCTGTAATTACGAAGGGTTAAAAAATTTGTTTGAACGACAAAATAACTGCTTTATCCGTCTAAGGATCTCCTTAATTTTTTTTTTCTTAAACTTTTGTATTTTTAGTATATTCTTTAATTGTTGCACTATTTGACTTTCAGCTGTTAATTTTTGCCTTAAGAAAATTTACTTGACATAGCTGGAAAATTGACTCAATATTTTAAACATTAAAATACAATTTGAACAAGTTGGGAGAACTATGGGAATAGTCGGAAATCATAACTAAGTTCCATATCGAGCAAAACCGCGAATAAGAGAGACTATCTCGAAGACAGTGTACTAATTGCCATGAGCGTTCCGGGAATGAAACGCAACAGCATGTGTGAATAATGTAAGAACATAGTCTCCGAGGGAGTTAACAACTATCTGCCGCGGGTCAACGTTGTAGCTATTGATGTAATAGAACGTCATTGTAAGGGTATAACCGACATCCTCGATGGAGAACCTAAACCCTTGTCAGACTGCTGTCTGTCAAATTATATAAAGTATAACCCCTTGTGATGGACTATTATATCAGATTATGCGTTTTTATTTCCAATTGAAGCTGTCGGAAAAGCCGGAAACGCACGGATTGTGTATAAAGTTATTACGGTTTTATGCTGTTTTGCAGTAAAAACTGACGTGCCGTAGAAATTATTGAGCTATGCGCAAAATATTGTTAACTATCATGTTTAATGTAATAATTAATCCCTTTATAAACAGTAAAATAACTAAATTTATTACCGTTGGATTATTTTGATGTCGAGTACAATTTCGAATGAGAAACAGTAACGATTTTCTGCAAATGCTTGAATAATTAAAAATACTTTTATTTCGGCAAAAAAAAATTACAACTCTTATCATAAGATGAGTAAAGTATGTATAAGAATTACTTTAATAAAGTATATAATGTTTTTTTTTCAAGCACCTTTTATGGCGTTTTAGTTATTAATACTGGTCTAATAGATCATCCATCCATCAATTTTTTTCTATTTAATCTTGAAACTAAATACTTAAGAACTAGAATCCAGCTATTGTCTTCTAGATTGTTCTGACTATATTGTATGCACACTCACTCGCGCACTATGCTCTGCTTTTTACACAAAACACACTACACGAGTTCAAAGGGCTTGGTCCTCTTCAATCTTTGGACAAGATGTTGATTGTCCAGCAGTTGAAGAACTTCTGCATTCCATATGGCAATCTTGCTGTTCCATTATTTATTTTCTAGTTTATCGAGCCTGTTATTTATTTGGTCCATCATTTTCATCATGCTTTGCAGCATCTGCATCATGGAAGGATCTGAGTCAGACTTAGATGGAGCAGGTTCGCCATGTTTGTTTTTAGTTACTTGAGAGTATGAAATTCCAGTTGACATTATTAGGGTTAAAGGTTTTTTAGCCTTAATAGCATTGTCATTTGTAATTCTCTGGCTATAGTATACCCTCCGTAACTAGCAGGATGTGCTTTTGAGCAGTTTATGCACTTCGCAGGAGTATTCCTAGGTTTAGAGCAGGCCTCCGTCAAGTGGTCGCCTGCGCACTTAACACAAATAGGATTGCGCTTGCAGAATTTTTGGGTGTGAACATATCTCTGACATTTTTTGCATTGTGGGATGAGTTTGTTGCTTCTTACCGCTTCAATTTTAACCTTCATTTACTAGTTTATATATTGTATGCCATATATTTTGTTAATGTCCTCCGAATTATCGAAGGTCATCATATACCAAGGCAGGCGATTATATATTACATTAGACCCATCTTCTTTAATTTTTTTGAGTTTTTGCGTCACTTCTTTGATTTTGAATCTTGCTTTCCAATTCATCATGGATGGTTTTAGTTTCACAGGTAGGGTGTAAATTCTTGACCATGACTCTAGTTGGTCTATTAGTTTTATTTTCATAGGTATGCCAATCGATGTCAGTGTCCTTTATCAATTTGCTTAATTCTCTGTACTCGGCCTCTGTGTTTACATTGACTTTAATCTGATTGTTGTTTAGCAGCCTGGTATTGCAATCAAATCTACAAATTACTTAGCACAATAAAGGGTGGCTTTATGGTTCTGTTTCTGTGAGATCTTCCTGGTTTGGCTTCGACATTATTATAGAAATATATATCATTCATCTTTTATGATTATTTTGTCATTAGTGCATACCAAAACTTATTTTTCAATCAAAGTAATCGCCTTCATTAAGGGTTCGATCTAGGAGTGCGCAAGCAGGGTAACTGCCTAAAGCTACACATTTGAGGAACGGCAAAATTGGTGAAGCAAAAAAATTAAAATCAATAAAAACCAATAAAATATCAGAGTTACATAAATGCACCAGAGTTTGGTATACTTGTCAGTACGCACATTAATAGTCCTTCAATGGCATAACGTTTGTGGTAAATTTGAAGTAATCATTCTAGGTTCAAATTTATTTTCGTGGTAATTTTCTTACTAATGTCACTACGTTTTACAAATATGTTGATATGTGGAATAACAATTTCTGTAAGCTCGTTGCATATACTAATTTGAATTCCTCTGTTTTTGCTCTTAGAATTTTATTGCTGTGGCAAAAAGAGTTTAACCAAATTAAAAAGAATTACAATTAGGTACTTAAAGTCAATCGTGCAACAAAACAAAATTGTACAGTAAAAATTTTGTACTGTAACTAATAAAAACTTTGCCTAAACGTCAAATAAACTCTGATACAAGATTTTTCTTTGGATTAAGCACATCATTGATGGCTAACGAGAGATAAATTGTCTTCCGTATTCATTGGGTTCATTTCTTAATTTATTGAAATGTCTATACAACCATTTTTCTTATACATATATTTTATTTTTACATAAATCATATAAATCTGTAGAAAAACGTTAGGCAAAAACAATAATTTTAGCATAATAAATATAATTTACTAAATCAATAAAACTTTTTGTGACCGTTGAATCTTTCAAACTTTACTGTCATATTATAATTACTGAGGCTAAATATTTAAATGTTTGGGATTTATTGAATAGATTAGGAAAATTACCATACATTATTAGCTTACTTAACTATGCATTATAAAACATATAATTATCAGCACTGCATAATATGATCACATGTTGTTTCGTTGGGTGTTTTTTAAGTACGCGATATCTACTAAAGTTACATGAAGATATATATTTTTTTTTAAAACTCAAATCATTAACGTGGTTAACAAACATTACACCTATAAGATTTAGTTTAGTCACTGTTCTAAGTTTTCGTTTTGCATTTGCCAAGAATAAGCAAATGCCTGATACACACACAACGGAGTTTGTTGAAGTTTCATTTATTTTTCTACACAGTTTAAGGGTTATTTAACAAAATAATATCAGAACAAACATATCTTGCTAGCATGTAATGTATCATGTAGCGTTTAGAATGTAAAAAATAAGCATACAGTTTTAATAAAATTTTATCAATAGTTGTTTCAACGTTTGCAATACGCTAATGGATTCGCGTATAAAATACATACAATATGCTTAACATGTTGCTAATATGAATATGATAGATTGTGAAATTGTCCGGTAATAAATAACGTGACTGCATACCACATAAATAATGTTGTCTCGATGCATTCATTAGTATTATTTGTTAGTAATCTGGCAGTTTGTGGTTTCCTAATCCAAAACGTGCTTGTTCGCGAACGCTGTGCGAATTTAATTGAAATTTGATCAATTTTCGGCCCATTAATTAATTTTACATGTTACAATTTATGAGTCCATATGACATACTTGCATCATTGAAAAAAAAAGCTGTTTTACAATATCAGTGCGCCCACATCTGTAACTTTCTAGATAAACCAGAATTCAAATAATCCGATGTATTGTCGTTTTCAAAAGTGGAATTCAAACTAAGTTACGCATAATTTTGAGGTTGCCCAGGGGTTTAAAAAATGACAATCATTCATTTTGTGTCACACCGTATTTATAATCGAACTCAATGCCAAAAAAATTATATGAAAATTAGTATAGCGTAAGGTTTTTAGATAATTATATTATTTTAAATTGTTATCCTCAAGTGTTTGGGCGGCGTCATATTATTCTCAGGATTCGTAAGGCAATTTAAGAGAATTGTTTGTTTTTCAAACTATAAAATAGCAGGATTGCAGGATCAATAAGTGTTTCAAATATAAAAAACGTGAAATGATTTAGTAGCTCTGTTTTTGGTGTATGGTAAATTTGCAAACTAAAATTTGCGGATAAAAAAATATATACACACCAAGTTTTCAAAATAATAGTGGTAATGATGAACTCTGTTAAAGTCACAAGTTCAAGTTTCTCTTCCTCAATAATTCCTAAAGTTTACGTGATGCTTCCCTTTCATTAAGTTTATCAAAGCTTCCATTAAACCAATCTTTATTACTTTCAATAAGTTTTCAACAACGGTTAATTCGTGCTAGTACTCTGCACTAATTTCGTTAATTCCCATCAATTCTAAGAACGTATAAAAGGGAATCCGTTGTAATTTAAAAAATGGAAAATGTTACATTTGGCTTAAGTCGCGATTCTTATACAGGCTAGTCCAAAAATATGGAAATGATGCTGTAACGGCATAAATACCTACTAGTTTTATGAAAAATTGTTTTTATAAAAAGTTTATGGAAAATTGTTAGCTACATTATGACGTACTTCAATTGTTTTATTGGCCAACCGTGTAAAACTGACAGCCGATCGTAATATTTTTTAAAAATCATTTTTTTTACCTAAGTTAATAGAGATTTAATCTCTGTTTTCAATCATAAAAAGAATTTTTAGTGTACGATAAACAAAATTGTGAGAAAAATAAGTCAATGTTTTTTTCACAAAATTATTGTATTTGACAAAAAAAAACACGATCGCTGAAGTAATTGACAGTTTATAACTTGTCTAATTGTGTTTGACTATCTTATGTGTGTATACTTCCAATTTACCTCTATTATCTTAAAAAAATAAGCGACTTACAAAAAAAAAAAGTTTAATAACATCCAGGATTTTTCCTTTCAGTTTCATTTGGAGCATAGTGTCCTGTAATTATTTTTTTCTACGACCACTAATGTAAATGACTCTTACCGTACAGCCTGCATGCATAGTAAGTGGGTCCTTACGCACGGTAAGCAAATACACAGGTTTTTAAAGAAATGATCAAAATAGACTCACGTCAAACATTGCCTGCATGCATAGTAAGTGAGTTATAACGCACGGTAAGCAAACCGCACACTAGTCTAAAAATGTCAAAGTAGGCTTACGTCAAAATTGATAATGCAACGTAATTACATGTTTATTAGCCAAAAAGCCGTGATAATCGTATGTATTATGTGATCGTAGAAAAAGTATGCAACATAACACGAGATGTAAAGCAATTACGCACTCGTGGAAATGCGCACTCGCCGCTACGCGGCTCCAGGCGCTACTTTTCCACTCGTGCGTAATTTTTTTTTTTTTCTTAATTTTAAATTTTGAAATGCAACTAGTCAAGCTACTACTGACTAACGAGCACCTTAAATCTATCTTAATCTACTAGTTACTACAAATAATAGAACTCCTCCCCTCGGTGTGTCCTATTTCCTGGTTTCCACTTGGGCACGTCCCTGGCCTGCCCACTTCACTACACTACACTACCAAGCGAGCTTATACAAGTTCGAACGGCTTAGTTCGTTTTAGTCTTCGCACTATTGAAGCGTTGTCAAGAAGCTGCACTACCTGCACGTTGACGTGCCGGTGTAGTCGGTCCTCGTGCTTCTTCGCTGATTTCTTAATCTCCTCGGTAACATGATTGGCTCCAAGGTCTTTATGGATATCATTGTTTCGACAGTACCATGGGGCATTTACAATTCCCCTTACCACTTTGTTCTGAAATTTTTGGATGATTTCAATATTGCTTTTACTCGCACAGCCCCAGAGCTGTGCTCCATAAGTCCAGACCGGTTTCAGTATCTGGTTATATACTAAGGTTTTGTTTCGCATTGATAGTTGAGATTTGCTTCCCAGAAGCCAGTTCATTTTTTTATACTTTATGTTTAGTTCTTCTCTCTTCTTCTTCACGTGTTCGCTCCATCGAAGCTTAGCATCCAGTGTCATTCCTAGGTATTTTGCAGAGTTTGAATGCGGTAATCGGTTGCCACCAATTTTTATTGGGATGTGATGTGTTTTACGATTGGTAAAATTGACGTGGACTGACTTCGTTTCGTTTAGCTTAATGCGCCATTTTTCTGTCCATGTGCTTATTTTGTTTATGGCCTGCTGCAGCTTGTTAGTTGCTTCTACGATGTTTTCTTTTACCGCTAACACTGTGGTATCGTCTGCGAACGTTGCTATTGTGGTGCCGTTAGTTTGTGGAATATCGTGGGTATATAAGAGGTATAAAACTGGCCCTAGCACGCTTCCTTGAGGAAAGCCTGCTTTTATGTCTTTGAGCCCGGAATAATGGTTTCCCTGCTTTATTCTGAATAGTCTTCCTGAGATATAGGATTTTAGTATTTGGCAATACTGCTCTGGTAATAACGTTTGCAGTTTAATGTATAGCCCTTTATGCCAGACCTTATCAAAAGCTTGTTTGACGTCTAGGAAAATTGCAGCACATATTTTCTTTTCTTCTAGAGCTTTTTCTATCAGATCTGTGACTCTGTGTACTTGGTCTATTGTAGAGTGTTCCTCTCGGAATCCAAATTGATGAGTTGGTATGATATTTTTTCTTTCGATTATGATCTTCATTCGCTTTAAGAGCAATTTTTTAAAGAGTTTGGAGATAACGGGTAGCAACGAGATCGGTCTATACGAGGTAACTTCATGTGGTGGTTTTCCCTGCTTTTGGATCATTATTACTTCTGCTATTTTCCAGATTTTTGGTACGTGTTTCAGCCTAAAGGTAGCGTTTATTAGGTTTGTTAGTTTTACAATCCCCTTTCTAGGGAGTTGTTTGAGAGTTAGACCTGTTATAAGGTCGAAACCTGGGGCTTTTCTCGAGTTAATATTGTTTTTGATGTCATTCTCAACGTCCTTTGGTGTTACCAGTGGGATCTCCTCCCCACCCTCCCGTGGTAGCAGCAGCTGATCTGTTATATTTACACTCTCACGAGTATATTGTTCATTAGGTTTAAATGTTTGTTCCAGGTGATCTGCGAATAGTTCAGCTTCGTGCGTAAAATGCTTCTTACAACTCTTGTTATGTATGTACGCGTATGCCCACTGTTCAAATAGCACGAGTGCGACTTATAATACATGAGCACAATCTTCCATATCTTAACGTGGATCATTGGTTGCAGAAAATAGCGAAGAGAAAAGTATTAAAACAGTCATGGAGTTCTATGGGTTTGTATGAAAAAACTATTAACACGTTCCATCAAAAACGCTATCAACAAATTTAACTTACCACACAAAAAAAATATAAACACATGAAGGTGAAATCTTTTTAAAAATCCAAAATAAGTGAATTTTTAAAATAAATAATAAAAATTCAGGGTGGAGTTAAAACATTATCAACTACTTATTTAGTTTGCATATATACAGCGGAACATCAAACTTCAAACAAAATCCGTTCCAAAAAACAGTACGACTTTCAAGTTTTGACTTTTGAGTTTAATTTTCCAATAAGACATAGTGTGAATTGAATTAACCCGTTTCAGAACCCTAAAATTTACCCAATATAAGACATTTTAAGGGCCTATTACAAAAGATAACGTAAGTAAATGATAATAAAATGAGTAGGTACATTTAATTTTTATTATTGAATATTTTGTTTTTTGGTAGTACATATGTAAAAAATATAGTTTATCAGTCAATCAATAATTCTAGTAGAAGTGATATTACTGTCCATTTGAACAGAGGTTCTAAACTTTTTCGTAGTCGCGGCCCCCTAAATATCCTAAAATATTTTCGCGGTCCCCTAGTTTGTAGTAACAAAAATATTACGATTTATTTATGAAGATATTTCTCCGATGATTCGAGTAAAATAAGGTGCAAAAAATATTTTTTTTTAAGATTTCAATATTTTTAAAAGTAAAAACGTTTTATAAATTTTTCGCGACCCCCCTTAAAATCGTTTACGGTCCCCCGGTTAAGAATCGCTGCACTAGAAGGTCCTTTGTTTTGTTTATTACTGATAATTTTTCTGAAATGTTGCATAAATTGTCATTAAAAGTGATTCTGTTAGACTTTTGAGTTTCTGGTCGAGTTTTAAAAGCGGATTTTCCTTGAATTGTTTGTTCGAATTTCAAGATGTTTGAACATCAAACCGTTCGAAGTTCGAGGGTACTGTATTTTATTTGTATCTGAAGTTAGACGTAAGTAGACTGGACTGTCCACCGTGACACATGACGATTTTCACAAAAAAAAAGAAAAATATTTGCCAAAGACAAAAGTAAAAATAAAAGTTTATTAAGGAAATGTTGATTGAGAAGAAAGTGTACATAGTTAAAGAGTTGCTTGATAGGTCAATATTTTCAAAATGCAACGCAACCATTATCTGAAATGTTTGTTGCTAAAAATACAATTTATGTTCTGTCGAAATGAAATTTCCAAAGTAAAATTCTCCAAGTACTTCTTTTTCAAGTCTCATACGATTCGCGAACCCGATATATTGTAAATCTGCTTTATTCTTTGTCGTCCCCTACACAATCAGATTTTCATGCCTGCTGAGTTCATTCGCCACTGATGAAAATTTGCAGTTGTCGCAAATCAAATATGAATCGCGATTCTCTCTAACACGGTAATGATAAAAGACGTGTTTTGAGATCTTACAATGTTTTGTGTATTATAAATTCATTTGAAAAGATATTTTTAAACTTGAGTTAATTAGGGATTTCTTTAGCAGTGTATAAACACTGTGTAGATAATTTTTATTAAATAAATTATACTGTTTTACACAGAATTATTTAACAGATGAATAGAAAGGTAAATGTGACAGGAAACAGCAGAGACTGGCAGCTTTAAGTAACAAAATTATGAGAGATTATTAATATTGCGTCACTTCTAAAGGTTAGTCTCCATGCAAACAGTACGACAGTGTATACAGAGTGGTTCTTAAATATACATGTTGGGTAGAATCGACAGGCGTTTTGCGTTGTCACCGCGTAAACGTCAAAATAAATTACACCCGTCAATTCTACCCAAGATGAACAAACCAAGGCAACCACTAAAATGAATGGTTTTTATTGGAATATTTGATGGTTCATGTTTACTAGTTTTATTTTTTACTCAAAAACGGTAGGTTTTACGAGAAAAACTAAAGAATAAAAAAAGTTTCTAGAGAAATCAAGCTTTAAAAAAATTAATTGCAAAATTTTAACCAACTAAAAAGTTCTGATAAAAAAAACAGGGGTCGCACTTTTCACCCTGTTGTGGATGTGGAAGATGTGTAAAAATATTACTATAGGAAACCTCTTAATAAGTATAAAACATCTATCAAATATCATTCTCCTACATTTATCCAAATTCGAGAAAGAAAATAAAAAACTAATTTTACCGTTTCCCTTTAGGGTGATGTAACTCCGAAAGGAGACGTCTAAGGAAAAAAGTTTATATGAAAGATACCCCTTTATTTTCGATTCCGAGTTTTTTCCGTAATATTTAAGAAACACCCTGTATTTGAAAATTTGTTTTTACATGAAAAACATGGGGATATCGGAAAAATTTAAAAAATATTACCAGAATTACCAGTGTATTCCGCTATCGATAAAAAACAAAAAAAATACCTTACTGATTTTTGCTTTTAACTTGCTTATTTGAAATAATACTCAAAATATTTTTCGACATTATCAGGACAATTTTTTGTATGGATTTGAAATTGATTAATAAGTTTTATCTTTTGTTTTTTGTTATTTTGACATCAACTTTTTATATTAAATAGAGGTCGTAGTGGGCTGTGCCATCATTGAAAAGAGAATTATTATCTTGTTTCATTGATGTAAGGGTAGTTAGGTTTATTTTTAAAAGTAAGTCAATTATTACCATTTTATTGTATTTAACAAGTTTAAACAAAGTGGCCATTAAAAAACAAAACAAAACATCACATAAATAAAGTAGCTGTACTTAGTTTTAAAAACAAAAAAACGTAAATATTTTGGGGTATGTTTTATATTTCATAATAATTTATGATTTTTTAGTTACTATTACTGTTTAATATAAATTATAACATAATGTACGTTTAAAGTGTAGTTAGTTCACTCACCATGGGCAATACAAATTTGAGATTTACATTTTGTAAGTACTTATAAATTTTTTCTACGCTTATTTTTTTCTAATACATGAACTGTACCTAAAAAAGCTATATTTAATTCATTAATTGTATTCAACTGTCTATTTCAGATTGGCTGTTTTCAGAACATTTTATCAAACAAAAAGTAATATGCTTAGGAAAACATTATCTACAAACCGCAGATTTCAAATTTGTGTCGCCCCTAAGAAGAAAGTTACACTTTGGACGCGTGTTTAATTTAGATTCAATAGTTATAGTAACTGAAAAATCATAAAATATTATGAAATGTAAAAAATATCTTAAATTATTTAAGTTTTTTGTGTTTAAGTACAACTACGTTATTTATGTGGTTATTTGTTTTGTTTTTCAATCGCCACTTTGATTAAATTTAATAAATACAATAATATTGTAATCGCTTACTTATTTTAAACGATTGCAACGCCCTCCCAATCTCATTTAGTACTGGATTCTTAAGGTGTGTACCCTTGTGATGCGCTCATTTCTATGAACCCAATAGTCAATAGACACAAATGTCATTTACAGTTAGGCCAGTCGTAAAAGCGTTCCAACAACGGCTAATACTGGCCAATTCATTTATTAGTACATAGTTCACGCATGCGAATAAACCAATGCATGTATTGATACATGGATTGGTTTTAAATCGCTTGTTGGAACAAACGTATTATTATACCCCTTTATGAACTGTGATTTGTTTAAATTATAGTAATAATTTTGCCACTTCAGTCGCCTAATTCAGTGACAAGAAGACACTGTCAAAGTTTCTATGCCACATATTGAATAGGTGTATGTAATCATAGCAACACATAACAATAAAACTTTTGAAGTTAAATTTGAAATGATTAAGGTGCGACAGTAACAAAATCTTTATTTTTGCGCAATATCGTTAAATGTCTCATAACAAAAACTTTTATTGCCGTCATTGTAATATGAAATGGTTTTTAAATATAAAATTTACTGTAAAATGAACAATAAAAAACGTTTTTGACGATTTTTTATTAAAGTCATTTCATAAAATACGCAATTTTTACACACAATGAAAAATTATTTTCGTTCGAGGGTTACGCCAGTATTGGAGCGACATTAAAATGCTTTGAATATGATATTTTTACAGCTGAAAATAAACAAGAGCGTAAATGCTGTATATTGTAGCAATTTCTAAGTTAATGTGTTGCCGTGTATTCGATTAGGGAATCGCTCATTACATATTCACAGCGCAACTTGTGTGATATGTGATTAATAATAGGTGCTAACAATTTCCCCTATGTATATGTATAACTTCACAAGCATAATCACTCGTGCGCTGACAAAATATAATTTATGGTAATGGGTTCATCCGACAGCTATGGGACTACAAATATTTTATGAGATAATTCGATATATTCACTTAAATATGTTTTAGGCTTTAGTCGGATCAGATGGGCTATTACGGTTTAATTAATTTAAACAAAATTATTTTCGCTAATTTTGTTTCAATAGCCAATTTTCACATTTTCTTTTTTAAATATGCCTAGTACCTAGTAGGGTACCTTAATAAACAGGGTATGGTCAGCCGAGAACAAGTTTCTATTGGCTGAGGTGTATATACGGTCGAGTTTCGCTTGCCGCTAGGCTGAGACCTCCAGATTTCAAATAATTAGTATGGAGCGCATAGGAGAATATTCATATTTTATTTTTTTCTTGCGTGTTCAGAGTGTTTAAGACTTTAAAAGACATTAGTGATAGTTGTGTAAGTTATTACCATACATAAATTTCATAAGTTAAGTTAAATACAATTATTTTTTTAATTTTTAAGAAAATGTGCGATGTATTATTGGTCTACATCGAACTTAATAGCAATGATTGGGATTAATAATGTAATTTTGTGATAAAATATGAAATTAAATTGATGAACCTATACTTTTCAGTTGCTCATTGGACATAAAAAAGTACGTTTATTATAACGTCTTGTGTTTTATTCCTAACATGAATACACCCCATGATACACGACGTGTATCATGGGTTGCATGCCTACCATGGAAATACGCACTCCGTAAACGTTTTTTAAACATTAATAGCTAATAACAATTGTTAATCCTTCATTTTACTCATTTTTAAATTGCTATACTTATTATTGCATCTATTTCTGCACGCCAATTGAGTTTTTACCTACAAATTTCGTTTAAAAATTGAGTTATTAAAAAAAAAACTATATAATCCCATAGCGGCTATTAGAAATTTGGAGGGTTTGTGAAGCGTGGCCATACCCAGTTATATAGAGGTACCCTAGTACCTAGTAGGTACATAATTGAAATTAAACTTTAAAAAAAATTAATTTGAAGATTTTGAAGCAAACTTTTAATAAAAATGCAAGTTATGGTATCGATGGATTCGTTATCCGGATAGGGGTGTTGGCCGTTCTTCGGACGGCCAGCCCTTATAGGGACTCGTGTCCCTCTTGGGCGATGAGTGGGAGAGTTTTTGGAATGCTAAAACAGAAATGACGCAGTATCAGTGTCCAGGCTGGCGTTTTTTAGTAACTTAATGGGGGAGTCGTTTGAGAGAGAGGTCTATGATGATGATTGTTGGGTGGGAGGTACGGGGGAGTTTTTATAGAAACGGCGCAGGGTTGTTATCGATGGCCAGTCGATATATTTGGGGCATGTTGGAGGTTTTTGTTAGAAGAATGGTGGGGATGTGTTTCAGTTTTTTTGCGCGGTTTGCGCGTGTTGGGGTGAGGAGGAGTGGAGAGAAGTGGGGCTATGCCGGGGAGGTTGTTGTTGATGAGTCGGGTGGTGTAGTAGTCTAGGTTGGAGAAGATTCTTTCGTTGATTGGGGGAGTGTTGGCTAGTGTGTGTATCTCGTTTGAGGGGTGGAAGATATCGAGTCTGAGGCATTTTCGCAGGACGGCCCTTTCAAAAGGTAGGACTCTGGTTGAGATGTGTTTGGGTTTGGTTGAGAGAAGAAGAGCTCGGTATTCGAAGATGGGTCTGATTAAGGTGGAGTACGTGTGTAGGAGGGTTTTGGGGTGGCATCCTACGAATCTGCCTCGGATGATAGAGAGGAGTGAAGCTTTGTCGGGCACGCTTCAGCGTTTTGGACAGGTCTTCAGTGGGAGAGAGGGTAGTAGTGAGTGTGATTCCGAGATTATGGTGTCGGACATGGGGAGGTTTGTTTCCCAGAGGTTAAGATTGACATGAGCTGGATTGAAATTGGGGTTTCGTGAGAAGTTGGGGTGGCGAAAGAGGATGGTTTGGGTTTTGTCGGGATTCGGCTTGATCAACCAGTCTCTCATCCATGACTGGAGAGAGACTAGGTAGACCTGGAGAGTCCGACCTTCAATGTCTAAAGTCCTTGCCGAGCACCAGACGGTAGTGTCGTCGGTGTATTGGGCAAGAGTGACTGTTGATACCCTAGGGTTGGGTTGGGGAATGTCTGAGATGTAGAGGTTGAAGAGAAGAGGGGCAAGTATGGAACCTTGGGGCACACCGGCAGCGGGGGTAAAGAAATTTGAGAGTTGATTGCAAATGCGGACGCGGTGTATACGGATGTACAGGTAGCTCTTTATGAGACGAATGAAGTTTATTGGGATGGATTCGTTAGAAGATGCTCCATTTAAATAACCGCTAGTACCACCATAGTTCCATTTAAAAAAATTGACTTTTTGTCAAAAAACCGATTCCGCAACCTTCAAAATCGATAAAAGTAACCTAAATGTCATTTAAAAATTACAAAAACTTTTTTGGATAATTGTTGACATAATAAAGTTCAACTTTTGCAGATCACGGCACCCTTAAACAAAAATTAAATTTTGTTTCAAAATTTTTTTGAAGATATGAAAATTAACCGAAATAGTGCAGTTGTATCCAAAATCGCTTCCTCTTTCCAAAAATCTAAAAATATACAGGGTGTTCCATTTAAAATAAGAAAGTTGGGGTCATTTCCGGCGAAACCGGAAGTGAAACAAATGTGTGCATGTGCTCAAAAAGCCCGGTTTTTTGCACAAATCAATGTTTAAAATTTCATTTATCTAAAATCAAAACTAAAGAATACACCCGGTATTTAAATTGACCTTTAAAATATTTTTTAAACTCTTTGTAAAGTTCCAATTAGTGCTTCTTTAACGATTTGAAGAGATAAATACGAGCACCTGTGTCTTGGGTGCTACATTTCCAAAGGCGAACTAGCGAAGTGACATCTACATACCCTGATATAGATTGGTGCAATGTGATGCAAGTCAGGTACAATACCCTCATGTAAACATGAATAAAATATTGCTACAGATATTACCAAAGGACCCATAAGTTTGTGTATTCTAGTGCACATTGCGTAAGACCTTTCGTTTGGATTTAGATTTGACAAAAAACATTTTGTGATGTAAAATTCAGTACAATGTTAGAAACACTGGATATAATACAATACTATAATCATTTGTACATAAATGCAACTCATTAACGCTGTAATAAAACTTGTAATTATAATTGGACATAAGAACTATTAACGAAATCATATCTGGTATATCCCAAAACGTTTGTTGTAGGTATTTCAAATATACCTATTTTCAAAAAAACGTTGCCTCCACAATTATTGCTTTATATAATAAATTTAACACATCACCTGAGAGTATAATAAATCTTCCCACCCGCGAATTGAAGAAGAAATTAAGAAAGTTCTGATTTCTAAAGCTTACTATGGAGTAAGCGAATATTTAAATGATGCTGACTTTATAAAATGTTATATTTAAATATAATTTTTCTGTGTTTTTTCCTTTTTATTAACTATGTATGTTATTTGTAATGTACGTAAATTATTTCTGTGACAAGTTCTACACCTTTTTTGGGATATTCAGAACAAATAAAGATTAATATTATTTTAAATGAAGTCCCTTGACGGTACATTTAAAATATTTAAAAAAAAAAACTAATTGCACCAAACTCCGGTATCTGTTTAAAAAATTTAAATTATTCTTTAAACGTTAATTTCTCTGACGCATTCTTTTTCAATTTAGTTTGACTTGTTGAAAAATATTTTTTTGGCTTTATATTTTACATATTTTAAGGTGGCAACCCTAGTTTTAAAATGCAAATTTGTTAAACAGATTAGAGACGGGATAAAAACGCTTTGTCTCTTAAAGTACCTTTTCAGTAAGCTTCTTTCACATTAGTCCGAACACAAACGATTTCATTAGGTAACTCGAAAGAACTTTCGTTATTTAAACAAGTTAATCTTAAGCATTTAGGAAATATTGTTTAAATATAATTTAATTAATGTTTGCGAGTATATTAAGAATATGAAAATCAAGCATAAATAATTAAAAGTGAACAATTTTCATTTAATCTTATGCATTATAGAATATCAATGGTGAATGGTAAGGGACGATCATACCAAACCTATTGTGGAATTTATCCACTTTAATCTAATCCCAAAATGTTACATTTTAGACATCCGGTGACTTATTTTGTAGCAGGGCTCATATTGCTAAAGTTAGACAATTAAAATGTACATGTCTATACATATGTATGACTGTATTTCGAAAATTCAACTCATCAAATAAAAACTTTTCGTACTAAAACAAAGTCTCGACGTATTACCTTAGGGTACATAAAGATTTTAGAAATGTATTTCCCTAGACAGTTGTAAGTCGTCAAGAATTATTTAAAGTATATATATAAGCCGCTGATATAATTCGAAAACATACCTACTTCTTTCGCAAAACATCTTTAGCAAAACAACGCTAAACTCAGTTAGTCTTTCAGAGTAGGTGCTTTAAGTTTTATTTTTTTTTCCTTGATAATAAGACGTGCTCAAAAAAAACAAACTGGAGTTAATTGTTAAACCTTTGAATCAAAACTTTTGTTGAGCAATATGTCATAGGGCTAAGTTTTACCAAGCAAGAGGTATCGTGGCAAAATGGAATATGTCCAATTTATTTAATATGCAGCAAAACAAAAATTCTTTATTAAATATTTGTACTAATATTGCAACAAAGTTTTGCTTAAAACATGTTATTAATTTCACACACATACAACAACAATAATTGCGACTATTATACTGACCAACAAAACTTCGGAGTTTGATCACTTTTGACCAGGGACCCGAACCGAACCGGAACTGGAACAAAAACCAAAATTATCTTAAGAGCTACGAGATCGGTTAAATTAGGGCAATGTTGCGAAATTAGATGCTCAACAAATATCTGCAAAGAAAATTTTCATAGCTGTCTTAGTTCAAAAGTTATTCAAGAAAAACTGCAAAAATTGATTTTCGTTTTTTTGTCCTATATCCTACATTTTTTAAGATATCGACAATCTGGAAGCACTTCTCGGTGGCAACTTCTTACGCTCTATATTTTGTGATAACATAGAATTTCCAACAACGTTTCGTCTCTGTAGAACTTAATTTTTTTAAATACGGCGAGAAATTTTTAATCTTATAGTCGGATAGCATTTTGTCTTCTGATTTCAATGATATATGACACTTAATATCTAAAATAATATTTTACCACAAAATTTTGAGAAAAACTCATTTTGTCCAATTTTTGAATCAAATAATCTTGTACAAAAAAAGCAAAATAAAAATCAAAACAATTTTTTTGTTTTCTTGTTGTTTTGTTAAAACTGTCCCTTTGACATTAATATGATTGTGATTAATTGTATAATTTGCAACCAGCTAAAAATTCTTTGATTTGTGCTTTTTTTAATTAAATATGACAATCAACACTTTTTAAGAAATTCCAGAAATGTTATACATACATTTTTGTTTTCTCATGGTATTCTTTCTAATTTTCAACAGTTTATTCAATAAACCAAAAATTACGACCATGTAGTAGTTTGAATAGAATGACGGGATAGTGGTCCTTAGGTTTATAAAGAAAACTCTTTACATCAGCTAAATATTTCGGATCTTTATTTGATCCTTCATCGGTAGCTATAAACAAAATACAAAAAGTATGGTACCATATGGTATTGTACACCATATTATTTATAGCTATATAATCTTGACTACTTTGTATTTAAATTAGATCACATTACAATAATTTTTGTATTAATTGAACTGTACCATTTTAGTATGTTATAAGTTAAGTTATTACTCATTCTGTGATAATACCATAAGGATACTTGTTATATTGTAAATCCTTTTTTACTGTATTACCAATGTAATTGTTACCACTACGATAATTAAGTTATTCATGTTAGATTTTCACGCTGTAGGTAGTTTAGACACATATTTATACGTCACTTTGTCGTTCGTCCATTTGACAGTCTGATTCTGCACATCAAGAAGCGATAGTTGCCACGCTATAATGAATCTGTTTTAATTGAAATTAATTATGTGTTAACTGTTTTGATCGTGCCGTCGTAAACTTTTATTATGTTTAACATCATCCTTCGTACCTTTTATTTATTGGATGTTGATCTATCCTAGGGATAAAGTGACAAATTTTCAACGAATCCACATGTTGATTTTCTCTTTATAGCTTCAATTTTCAATTTTTCAAATTTTAATTTATTTTTATTCAAGAGAAAACATGTGTCGACGATTAATAATTCAAGCAAATTTTAGTGAAGTACTTCCATCAATTTTAACCATTTCATCTTCGAGAATTTTTTTTTAATGTTCACCTGTTTGTTGCTTTCAAACATCCTCGCTCATCGGTGAGTAGCACCTTATTAGACTTAAATTATAATTCTAAGGACTTTTTGTATTTTGTTTAAAGCTACTGATGAAGGATCAAATAAAGATCCGAAATATTTAGCTGATGTAAAGAGTTTTCTTTATAAACCTAAGGACCACTATCCCGTCATTCTATTCAAAGTTTATTCAATACTTCATTAAAATCAATTACAATATCATATTTGTAACACCTTTTATTTTCCATAATTGACGAAAATTATTTTAATAATACTCGCAATACACGAAGGGATAGCGAATAAATAAATTAATTAAAAATGTACTACCAGAATATAATGAAAAAAAAATTGCGAACAAAACCATAGAATTTCTAGCTGGCAAATTATACAATTAATCAAGATCATATTAATGTCAAAATGACAGTTTTAACAAAACAACAACAAAAGAATTGTTTTTTTGTTTGTATAAGATTCTTTGATTCAAAAATTCGACAAAATAAGTTTTTCTTAAAATTTTGTGGTAAAATATCATTTTAGATATGAAATGTAATATATCATTGTAATCAGAAGACAAAATGCTATCCGACTATAAAAATAAAAAAATTTCGGCGTGTTTAAAAATGAAGTTGATGATGGTTCTGAAGACACGAAACCTTGTTGGAAATTCTATGTTATCTCAAAATGTAAAGCGTAAGAAGTTGCCATGGAGAAGTGCTTCCAGATTGTCGATATCTTAAAAAATGTAGGATATAGGCCAAAAAAAGTAAAATCAATTTTTTCAATTTTTCTTGAATAACTTTTGAACTAAGACAGCTATTAAAATTTTCTTTGCAGACTCTTAAATGTCACATCGGAAAAAAAAAGAATATCAACACGGGATAACTCCCATCTATTAGTAGGCTGTGAACATGTACAATGATTTTTGCTTATTTAAAGAAAAACTACAAGAGTAAAGCATAACAAACCTTATATCATTGAAACGAGAAAAAAATAATACGACCACAGCCAACTATGACTCCCATTTAAAAAAATGCAAGTTTGTGCTATAACTCGGAAATCGAGAGTGCTATGAAAATTTCGTTAACATATTTAAAATCTACGTAAAAATATCTATAAAAGTCAATTTTTATTTTTATTTTAACTCATATGGTTACGGAATTATTCAAGTTTGAAAAAATCCACCTTTTTCAGTTTTTTCAAAATATTTCAAAAAATTGATGACGTAGGTCAAATTTGAAAATAGCATCAGATTTCTCCTTAAATTCTGCACAAATTTGCTAATTTAAACGTTTCTGTATCTCTAATATTAACGGAGTTACCCATACAACAGGTTAGAAAAATGGGCACCCTCTATATAAGGGTTGCTGTATTTATTTTTAATAATACGCAAGTTACAAAGCTTTTTTAATATTTTTTAAGATGAAAAACAAAA
Source organism: Elmis aenea (assembly GCA_947652605.1). NCBI lineage: Eukaryota > Metazoa > Arthropoda > Insecta > Coleoptera > Elmidae > Elmis > Elmis aenea. The sequence continues at coordinate 11,177,259 of OX393580.1, forward strand.
AGTAGGCTATGACAACAAAAACAAAAACAAGAAAAATCGAAAATGATAGAACATATTTGAGAACTGTTCTACATTTGTCTTAAAAAACTGCACATTTTTGGTAATTTAACCGTTTCTCTTCTTCTATTAAGCGAGATACTCATGTAATCTCATCGAATTTGGACCACCCTGTACTTCAAAAGAATAACAAGAAATTTGACAGCTGTTATTTAGGTTTCTGTGTTGAACTATTAAATTGCTTTTTGAAATATATTTGTATTGTATTAGAACATAATTTGTTTTATGAAGAAATATCATTTAAAGTTGTATTTGTGAAACATAAAAAATGAAACTGATAAAAAATAAACCGACAATAATATTAAACAAAGGCTTATTTGTTTTTAAATATGCTATGGAAACAGTATACAGTATGCCACGCGCCCGATTGTGTAAAAATATGGAGCGCACCTGCTTGAGGGTTAAATTTGCATAAATTTTAACAAATGTCGGTTTTTTAAAAACTTTCCTGTGATTATTGAAATTAATACGGTAGCCAAATTGTTCTTAACCAAATTTAACTTTTACAGTTCTTACTTTTATTTAATTTATGAAACATATCTTGTTGAATGGCTTTAATTTAAGTCTTTATTGACATATAGAACATTTTTCTTCACTTTAATGTTAGGCGTTAAAAAACCTCTCATAAATTTACTATTCTAAAACACCATCAAGTTATTTAAACAAGTAACCTACGACTGTATAAGTTTGGCGAATTAGGATAAAATAATTTATATTCTCTTCTCTAAAAGATTAGGATTAACCAAGAACTTCAGTTTTGGGCCGAGCGACTGGTCTTGTAACTATATCGCAGCAAATATAGCGATCTTTAAACAATTATATTGCAAACATTACATTTAATGTAAGCTTATATAGTGCACCATTCAAGGGATATTCGAAGCATTTTGTAGACGTGCAAACAGTGTTAGCTCGGGATTGTAGTAGCCTCGAGTTTTAACGTGCAAGCCAGCTAGCGATTCGCTAATAATACGAATAGCACGAATGTTGTGGTTAGTCGTATAAGGTATTATGTAATTTGCAGAAAGGCTAATCAGACTGGGTTGTCTTATTGCGGTATAATCATTACGTACGAGTTTACCCTTCGCTATCGCACTGTAGTCTAATTGCATTTCTGATTGGTCTGTATTTCCTGTTAGTTTTGTTTGGTTACAGTATTGACATTATAATTTTATTAATATTCTAATACCCAAGTAGTAGTACTTCATTTTTATGTGTGACAAATTTCAACCATGCACCCAATTTTCTCCATAAGCCTCTTATAAAAGTAATTCTTATCGTATAGGTATCAATAAAATACAATGCAAACGTAATAAAATGCTGAAATTCACTCGTATTTGTTCATAATTGTTGCTGTTTGTATCTATTTGCTCGTTAGTTGAAACCACGATGTGTTTGCCAATGATTTTCTGAATGTCTGTTAGCCTTCAAATCGACAACAGGGGTTCTTGCGGACCTCAAGCCTTTATTTATGTTGATAACTATTTTATTTTTTATATCTGCAATATCGAAGGCCTAGTACACAAGCTAAACAAATCTCTACCAAAGCAAGATTGTGACATTCTAAAATCCTATCTATCAGATAGAATTTTCCGAGTGAAACAAGATGAAGAATATTCCACATTCAAAGAAATCAAAGCCGGAGTACCCCAAGGTAATGTCCTTGGCCCGGTACTGTACCTGCTATTTACTTCTGATATACCACAAACACAACATGTGAAAGTAGCCACTTTTGCCGACGATACCGCAATTCTAGCCATCGGAACAACTATTGAACAATCAACAGATAAACTCCAGAACGCAACAAATCAAATCTTCGAATAGACTAAAACATGGCGCATCAAACTAAATGAAACTAAAACAGTGCAAGTGAATTTCACAATTAAAGATTAGTAGAACACCTGCCAGTGGTATTAAACAACAACAGAATTCCACATTCTAACACAGCTAAATATTTAGGCATGAACCTGGACATAAATTAAAGTGGAAAGAACATATTAAAAAAAAAAACGTTAAGAGCTAGGCATCAAATATAGAAAACTATTTTGGCTTATGAATAGAACATCTAAACTTTCAATTGAAAATAAACTTCTAATGTATAAACAAATACTGAAGCCAATATGGACCTACGGCATACAGCTTTGGGGGTGTGCTGGTAAAACTAACATTAAAATAATAAAGCGATTCCAAAATAAGGTACTCCGGGCAATTGTGGATGCTCCGTGGTGCGTGAGGAATGTCGACCTCCACAGGGACCTGAGGATGCCAACAGTCGACGAAGAAATCCAAAACTTTGCCAACAAACATGAACAAAGGCTGCATGATCACATCAACATCGAAGCCCTGCAGCTCTTGGACAACCAACATCTAGTGAGAAGGCTTAAACGGACCAAGCCGTTTGAGTTAGCGAGTTAGTGTAAAGCAGAGCACTGTGCGGTTGTGAAGTGTCGTTCTTGACAACAAGAATACAGAAGAAAAAAAGAAGACACCAACGGGTGGACTCTTAACTTAAGTATAACTATCATAAAGACATATTGCTGGTTGGCTAAAGTAGCTAGGTGCAACAAAAAATTCAGTTAAAAAAAAATCTGCAATTATCTAGGTCATCTTTCGTTAGTGTTTTAGCCACCTTTATCTGCATTCATAATAGTTTTAAAGTTTACGTAAAAATTATTAGGTTAACGCAAACACACATTACTGGACATTCGCGGTTCTTGGGAAACCCAATGTTTTGATATGCAAATTCAGATATTACTTGCTTTTTCTTGAATAAATCGGATATAAATATACTTATTTGGAATGTATACAGGGTGGTCCACTTGTTAGTAGCAGGACTTGAACAGTCGATAGAAAAACTTATTTTAAAGCGACTATTCTTTATCAACATGGGTCCAAAAACGCTTCATTTTAAAGATGCAGGGTGTTGAAATTTTCGAAAAAATATAGATAAGGTTTAACCGTTTCTCAACCAGTATATATATTTAAACCAAATTTGGTATACAGCACCACCTTACAGGTTACCACAATCGGTAAAAATTTCAAGTCCCACAAGCAACCAGTGGCGGAGTTGTGGGGGTTTAGATTCAACAAATTTAATGAAAAACTAGTACGGCCCTGTCCAAAACCGAACTCGAGCTTGTTTTGGGGTAGAACATTTCATTCTAAACAAAAAGTGTCTCATGAGTTTTCTTCGTATCTGCCACCGTTTGGCGCGGGATTTGATTTATTTTACTATTCTCGCGAAAAATTTGCTCCCAAGTTCAAGAAAATCTGTATTTTAATATTTTAAATAAAAGAGGTAACCAATATTTACTTATATTTTACAAATTTACACTTATCCGAGAGACAAACAAAAAGTTGACACTATAAACTCATATAAAAATTTATGCATCTGCAAAGTTTCTTAACAATTGTCTTCTGAAACAGCAGAAAATATTTGTGTGAGATAAAAATGAATTACTTTTATGTTTAAAACAAAACTAATTTTAAAATTTTGTATTGTGTGCGAGAATTGTCCAACTAACTGTCGAGTTGAACTTTACACTCGTGCTACCGTAATTGTTACATAAATAACTATTTTTGATTAGTTTAAAATGTGACCAATCGGCTTTTAGTGTTACGACATACCAATCATAAGCATTTCAGTATTATATAATTTCGCAATGAAGCCACAAATAATATTTATATCAAAATATCTTAATCCATTTAAATGGCGGTATTCATGTTATACCAGATTACCATACAAAAATAAATATTTAATTACATATGATTGTTAATGATTTGATGCTATTATTCAGATATTTGCTAATCCATTAATTATTTTCTTTTGTTGTTCACTTCGATTTACATGTGGCTGTTGTTGCAATTGCGATAATAATTTGTATGGTTTCCATTAGTCAGATTTTAATGTTGATTGATTAGCGGATGGATGTTATTGCAAGGATTATCTGTTATTCAACAATACGTAAAATTTGCTGCATGATTTACACTTTACCCAGTAAACTTTTTAATGTCGAAATAATATTACGGAAAATACATTTTAACTTGCTCTTCTTCGATTTCTGTAAATTAATTTAAAATAGCTTCAAAAAAGCCTTCAATAAAAATTTAAGTATAGGTAATACAGTTTATATACAAATTAATAAATATTACTATCAATTTTAAAAAATCTATTTCGTTTTTACCCTAAGGTATAAAAGTAAAATAAAAGTATTGTAAAGGTGTTTTTCTAATACCACTAATGTAAATGACTCTTACCGTACAGCCTGCATGCATAGTGTTAGTGAGTGGGTCCTTCACGCACGGTAAGCAATAAGCACACTTGTCTAGAAAGATTGAAGTAGAATCACTTCCTGCATGCATAGTGAGTCCTAACGCACGGTAAGCAAAACGCACACTTGTCTAGAAATGTCAAAGTAGGCTTACGTCAAAATTGACTAGACAACGTAATTACATGTGTGTATTAGCCAAAAAGCCGTTAAAATCTTAGGTATTATGTGTTCGTAGAAAAAGTGAGCTACATAACACGAGTTTTAAAGCAATTGCGCACTCGTGGAAATCCGCACTCGCCGCTACGGGGCTTTGTGCGCAACTTTTCTACTCGTGCGTAATATGCTTCTTACAACTCTTGCAATGTAATAGATATACTATAATTACACATGTAGCTTAAAAAACTGCTTAATATAGCCAACTTACAATTGCTAGGATTGTTAAATGGTTTATTGTAGCATTGTAGACAATATAACCAATTATTTGTACAAGTACAACTGTATAACAAAAAAAGTAACTAAAAAAAAGAAAAATAAAAAACTTTCAATAACGGCATTTCTTTTCGTAATTATAAGATGTGTCAAGCTGTATCGACCCTCATGTATACTCCATCCCTTTATTCAAGACGACATTTTTTTAGATTTCAGAAAATGACAATTAGACAATTCTTATACGAGGCGGGACCCAAAAATAACCGGAATTATTTTCTGATGGGCGAGCCTCTTTTAGTTCGAGCTTCTCGTGCTAGGAGAATATTCTAGAAACCCTTCTGCATCAGCGTGCCTACTGGCGTTGCTGTGTGTTGCTGCATTCGGCTTCAGTGAATTTTTTTCGAAGACTCTTTCAAGGCATTATTCTCTTTTTTGATGGCTGATTTACAAGAACTTGCGGCAGTGACATTTTGTTTCCTGCTATGGAAAATAAAAAGGAAACAATTGTTATGCTACAGACAACTTACAAAGAAGTTGCTCGCAAGTTTACAAATGGTTTTTCCTTTTTAAACAAGGTGAAATGTAGACTGACGATCAACCTCGGCCTGAGCGTCCTTTGACCAACTGAAGAAAATGTGATACGAATTTGTCTAGCCATCTTGGAAGACCGTCGTCGGACAATTTATGAACTTGTGATGTTGACTGGAGTGTCGTGGAGTTCCTATCGGCGAATTTTATCGGAAGATTTGGGTATGAAACGAATTGCAGCAAAATTTGTGCCTCGCTTGATCACGACTTAACAAAGAGACAATCGCGTGCCGTGCGATGAAGGAGCAGTTGAAGGCTGACCTAACCAGATCCCCCCCTCCCCCCAAATCATGATCGAAGACGAATTTTGGAGCATTGGTTACGACCCCGAAACGAAGCAGCCAAATTTCACGGCCGAAAGTTCTTGTTAATCAGCCATCACAAAATAGGCAGATGCGTTGAAATAGTCTTCGAAAAAAATTCACTGAAGCCGAACTCATAACAACGCCAGATGGCACACTCATGCAGAAGGGTTTCTAGAATATTCAACTAGCACGGAAAGTATTTACTAATAGAGGCACGCCCTCCAGAACATAATTCTGGTAATTTTTGGGTCCCCCCTTGTACATATGGGTGACATAAAATAACAAACAATTGGTTTAGGAAAATTTTCTAACCATAGTGTACCATGGAATAAAAAGTGCTGGTTAGTAGTTAGTGACAAAAGACGACTATTAAGTAAGAGAGTGAATATTTTCAATAAAGTTGCCGGTTATTCCTTGTTTTTTATTACACATCTTTCAAAAACTACTTAAGATTCTTCAAGTATATTTTTAGTTTGGTTAGCATTTTCACGCCTTAAAGTTATTTGACAGTGATTCAATCTTGTGAAGATTAATTTTTCACAGTGCCATTTGGCCAATCGAAGAGAACAATTAAAAAAAAATCGCCGAAATATGATAATAAATAAGGAAGCTATTAAGTCTTAGGCAAAAAAAAACGCAAATTTTTCAAATTTTATAAAATTACTTTTTTTAAATTTTAGAAACACTGCACTACTTCGAGCTTCTGAAATTCGAGTCCGGAGGATGATTTTACCATGGGACCCTTCAGTTTAAGATGCATATTATTAAGTTGCATAAAATCCATATAAAGCTATGGGAAACCAGACTACCGCGATATATTTTATGTTTAACGAAGCGAAAATGCTAACCGAATTGAAAAGGTAAGTGAAAAATCTTACATTGTTTTTGATTCTGACTCATTTCAAAACTTCCTACCACTCCAGTTTTCGTTTCCAATGAGCGGTTACACTGTTACAATGTTGCCAGACTATCAGATTTGCATAATTTTGCAACAATGCCGTAACAGAGGTTACATTTATTATTTTAAAAATTTGTGAGAAAATTATGTAAATCGGGGACAAGAATAGTCCAGGACTTGAGTCTTGTTTCGGGGATTGTCCCCGAAAATTGGAGACGAATGGGTCAGCTTATGCCCTTCCGGCAAAGTCCTATTGTACAATAGTACAATACTTTTAGTCAACCCTGTATGTAAAACATAGTAAGTAACATTTGTAAGAAAATTAAAATGAAAAATTTCAAAGTGAAATGATGAACTTTAAACTCATCCTAAGCGCTTTACCATTAAAGAACTATTATTGTGTCTACCCACAAGTACACACTAATACTCTGATGTATTTATGTACAATCTGATGTTATATTGGTTTTTATTGATTTTAATTATCTCCTACCAATTTTGCCGCTGTGGGCAGTAGCCCTGCTTGCGCCCCCCTGATCTAGCCCTGACCAAAAGATTTCTATTAACAAATCATCTTTGCGGTTACTCATGATACAATGGCGGTTACTTCAGTTGCATTTGGAAGATAAACATAGTGCTTTGCACTTACTTATGTAATAGTTGGCTTTGCTGGTACGTACATCTGTGAGCTAACTAACTCATTGCCTAACACTTTAGGTGTCGTGTGGCGCGAAGTTAGATGCTGAGTTAAGTAATAGGTTGTGTATAAGTGCAAAATAAACATTAGCTTAACTAAATACCATCAACACAAACAAACATGAAATTTTTTACCGAGATAACCTGGCACAATATAATTAACAACCTTGATATTGTACAATTTAGCGCGCTTAAGTTAAATGTACTGATACGTTGTGTTAAAAAACGAGTGAATAATTTCTGATTTGTTGAAGTACGTGGCTTCAAAAAATCTGTTAAAGCATTGGCAAAGACAATAGATTCATGTCTTGCATTTTACCATTGCAGCTTTTGTTAAGCATGAAAAGTTGCAAACTCCTGCTGGGTAACGATATTATTAATATTATCGTGAGTGTAGAACAAACACATGATTCCACTTATCCTAATGCAGTCAGAAAGTATCGCGTCATAGCGAACATAATAAAATGTAATATTGAGATTATAACAGTGTTGAGAGTAAAATAAAGTGATACTTAATCATGATTAGCAATAATTTTTTTTGCTTTAGTACTTGGTATTTTTGTTATACATATTATCATTATTTATAGTAATATACTTTTTTTTATAAGAATTAATATATGTATATAAAATAATTGCAATGACTTATCAATCTACTGTTTTGTTAAAATTAAATTTAAAGTTTACTTTAAGTTCTAAATTCTTTAGTGACTTGCATTTAAATGAAAAACATCCTTTATTATAAATATGCTTACCATGAAAGTTCACGATATGTTATCGCTAGAATCTGATCAAGGATATGTTTATGGCATCAGGAACATCAAAACCAAAAGTTTTGCAGAGTTATACATGACACTGACCATTTCCTTCGGATAAATAGAGGAAAAAATGAAAAGTTGAATAATAAACGCAATTTTTGCAATCGCGTTGGCCATAAAATCGAAATTCTTCTATTTGCCAATGCGCCCATCCTTTGTAAGTAAAACGGTGCAAAGTTTTTTAAAAAATCCTAAACGGTTCTGGAGAAAAACGTCAAAAACGAAACACCGGCAAAGGCGCTATGATTTGAGAAGTTGTGATATATCAGTTATAACTTATAAATCTATGCGACTTGCATAGACGTTTAAGAAAGGAAAAGCCGTTTTTACAAGGGTTTGGTTTTTTCGCGTTTTTTTCCAGAACTGGTTACGATTTTTTCAAAAAGTTTTCACCAGTTTACTTACAAAGGATGCGCGAATTGGTAACTAGAAGAATTTCGATTTTATCACTGACGGTTTCATAGCCAAACGATCAAAATCGAGAGGCAGATTAAAGGTTGGTGAATTAATTTTTTTTAATAAAAACAAATTTATTATCTTATTATTTATTAAAAAGCTTTATCCAACTATTATAATTACTGACCAAATTAATGAAGGTCAGGTTAAAATTCGGTAAAATTTTGTTTTAATCAAAACAAACGTACATGGTAATATTATTTGTCAAAATTAATATGTTACTATATATATATATATCATACTACTAATTGTTTACGCTATATGTAATTTGCATAGTACTTTTTTAACGATATCTATGGCGGTTTAAATGATCTTGTGATATTTCTTGCTAATAATCAACATAAATAGGTAGGGGAAGGTGGTATGTACTGGGACACTTTTTTTAAATTTTGCATAACTTTTGAACGGCTTAATTTGCATACCTCAAATTGACATGATATATTCATATTGCTTTAGTTTATCATTGCATATACAAAAAAATATTTTTTTAAAATAAACGTACACAAATAGAGGGACTGTCCCACTATACACCACTTGTCCCCACATAAACCACCCCGTGGTACATTGTGGGACAGCAAAAAATATATATGAAATAAAGCATAAGTAATTAAAAAAAAGCTTAATTTTAAAAACTTTCACTTTTCATGGGCATTTAGACATTGTACCTGAAAAATCAAACTAAAATTGAAAATGTTTCTTTGTTTTTTCAGTGCCCCCAAACGTAGTCGGTGCGCTCAACCTACACAGAATATTTTCTTTTTCAACACAGTCTTTATCTCGGTTTTTAGAGAAAGAAAATCTAAAGTCGGAAGTCTTTTTCAGAAAATTTACCTGATTATCATCATTGTCCCACAATGCACCATGTGATCAATTTTTAAAAGCAACGATTTAATGAAAAACTTGTATGATTATTTTAAGTTTTAACATTGTACATACATTTAATATACTGTAAGGTACACCTACGCCAAATTTTCTAATTGTTGTTAAATAAATAAAAAAGTTTTAGCACATAAACTGAATAACCACAAAAAAACAATGCGCAGTTACCAAACATTCCTCACATGTGCAAGTCACTATGACATTGTTTACGACACATACTGTAGACAGGATATAATGGGACTGCTTAACCGCTATTTTCATGTAAACAAACTTCAAGTACGGGGTAACAGATGGCCAAAATCTCTGTTGTCCCACTATATACCATGTCCCAGTATATACCATCTTCCCCTATACATTAACGTCTTAGTTTTCATCCCAATTTTTATGTATTACATCAATTAATGAACTTATAAATTTTTAATACAAAATTGCAGCAAACATATTATAGCGAACCAAACATATATCTCCTTAAATTATTTTTTTCGTGGAAATAGCATTATTTGCGGTGAAATTTATTTTTTCGTTGTGTTAATATTAATTTGTTATTCGATGTGTTTTTTTTTGTCGTGCCAAATACCAATTTTATCGTGGTTTCATCCATTATTGTCGTGCTATATTTGTTGTTCAAGATACTGATTTTGTCGTGCCATTTTTACATTCTCCTTTATGAATGAATTAAAATTGAAAAGACTATTGTTCCAAAAACCGATGATGCTCTATTTAAATACAATATTTTTTTACCAGTTTTTTATTTTATATAACTCATACAATTGCACTTTAGCTACACCGGAAGTGAAAACTGCTTATTTATTCACCCTGCTTATTTTCTGGTGTATTGCAAAAGGAGTGACAGTTTTAGAGATAATCAATGCTTTTAAAATGTAATGCTATAACAAAATCATTAATCCTTTGTTGCTTCTAGTTTTTTTAATGTTTGTGATTTAGGCTAGCACATTAATTAATTAAGAGAAACCTATCAAGAGAACGAAAATATAACCGAAAATAATATCTGCCTGAATGCTATCTGTCTTGTACCCGCATTCGTCCCATGGGTTTGTTAGTCCCTTATGGAACATAAATGTTCTGCGAGATAAAATGCGAGTAACTGACATATCTAGCTTCCATTTTCTTGCGATGAAACATTATAAAAATATATCTTTATTATACCCACATTACGCAACGGATTAGTAACAGCTTTAGGTTTTCAATTAATAATTTTTACTGGTGAACTTTCTTGAAACTAATTACGATAAATTTGTTAGAGTTGGGACTTTTAGGATTTGTTGGGATTCGCAAAAAAATTCAAGCAATCTGTTTACAATTGCATGGTGGAGCTTTGTCGCAAAATTTTGACATAGGCCTTCGGTAATTGGTTTTAATGCAAAATTATCTACAAAATACATTGTTGTGAATTTTTTTTTATTATTTTAACTGTAATATTTTTAGTCAGTCATGAATATAAATACAGCAAGATCTCTATCGTTTTTAAAGAAAATGTTTAAACAAAACGATAAATGCGGGAAAATCTTAGATGAAGGAACATACGAAAAACATTGACATATCTAAATGTTTATTATCTCAAACCGACATTTGTATATGTACATAAATACATAAACACATTGGAAATGTTTTCAAAAAGTTACATTGAAAAACCTGTTTTAAACCAGCAAAACTCTCTTTTATTATAAAACCTTATAAAATATTAAACAGTTGCTGTTTAACCAACAACCCCTGAAGATGTCCCCGATGAAGGAGAACGAAACGTCGGTTATGAAGAAACCTTCGACGCGGTTCCAACCCGGAAACAACCTGTATACAAAAAACAAAGTTATTATATAAGCCATTTTGGTGAAAGAAAATCATTCCTAATTTGCAGTTCCTTAAGGATATCACACAACAGGAAAATAATAATATTCAAATAGTTAATTTAGTAAATTTGTTAGTTAAGTAATAAGTAGTGACATCTCTATTTTAGGAAAATTTGTAGTAGTCAAAAAAGGTTATCATATTTTTATCACAAACTGGTTCTCACAGTGTTTATTTTTTATTCAATTTTAAAATGTTGTTACGTATGTAGGTATCTGTTAGTTTTTTGAGTGTTTTAAATGTTTGTAGTATGCAAAAGGGTGTTGCAATAATTTTTAACGAAGTAAAAATAACCTAGTGCATAAAGAAGTGTTTGTAAATAATGTTTAACTAGAATTTTGAATGTAATATCAGTATTGTTAGAGTATTTTATTCTAGACAAAAAGTGTCTCTTGACTTTTCTTCGTATATGTCACCGTTTGGCGCGAAATTTGATTTATTTTACTTTTTTCGCGAAAGATATGCCCATAAAATCGAACTAAAACTATCGCTAATGTTGGAAATAAAAAAGTAATTTCCCGGATTTTGCAGTTTTTAATAACAGAACATGCTAATAATCAGGAAAGAAGTGCCGCTAAATTAACGATTAGGGATCCACATTTTAAGCATTTACTTGCAATTCTCTGTTTTTCGCGATATTTTTAGAACGAACTTATGAGCATATTTTTCGCGAAAAAAGTAAATTGAATCAAATTTCGCGCCAAACGGTGACAGATACGAAGAAAAGTCTGGAGACACTTTTTGTTTAGAATAAAATATACCACCGAAAAACAAGTTCAAGTTCGATTTTAAACAGGGCCGTACTAGTTTTTTATAAAATTTATTAAAACTGAACCCCCACAACTCCGCCACTGGTTGCTTGTGGGGTTTGACATTCTCACAGAATGTGGTAACCTGTATACCAAATTTGGTTTAAATATATCTGCTGGTTGGGAAATGGTTAAAAATTATCGATATTTTTTCGAAAATTTCAAAACACTGTATCTTTATGGACCCATGTTGATATGGAATATTCGCTTTAAAATCAGTTTTTGTATCGACTGTTAAAGTCCTGCTACAAAAAAATGGACCATCCTGTATTATGATGTAACAGATAAAACACTATGTAAGTTGGGATTATTTAGAACCTGATGTTTTCATATATTTTTTTTGCAACTATGTAGTTTACCGAAATTAATAAAAAAAATTTGCGCTCATGAGGACAAACCAAATTATCGAAACATGTTGGAAATGTTTTTAAACCGTTACATTAAAAGACCTGTTTTAAATCAGCAAAACTCTCTTTGATTAGAAAAACCTTATAAAGTATTAAACAGGAAAAACAAAATTATAATGTAATCCATTTTGGTGAAAGGAAATAATTCTAGGCCATTGCCAACGAACGCGCTCTGGCGGGTTGGTATGTATTAAATGTGATAATTGAGAATTATGCCAGCAGCTTGCCCTTAACTGTACCCGTAATATTCACCCTGTACATTAAAAATAAACGGTAAAATTTAATTCATATAAATCACACAAAACAATAGTGCGCAACATTTATCTGAGGAATATACTTTTAACGACATCTATTGTATATTAGAATCAATAGAGAAGCCACAAATAAACTAGCTTAATTTTCTAATAGGAGTTTAAAAGTAAAATGTTGTTTTACAATCTTATCGTGTGACGTGCTACGAAAGATTGGCACGAATGATCTAAAACTTATAGTTTAGTTTTACAACAACTTCATTTAGTAAGATGCATTACAGATTGACTTTATAAATAATGTAAAGTATCTATCTGCATTAGCGTGTTAAATTTTGAAGTTTTAAATTCCTATTCGTTTTGAAATGACTGAATCAGAAAGATTTACTTAAATTCAAATTTCCGTTTTATCTAATCAACGATAAATTGCAGGTGTGCTATTGCCGATGTAATAAATTCCGCTCATGTAACACAACATCGTTTAAAATGCTGCATCGTTTGAACGAATTCTTTCATTGCAACACATTATGCGATCGTCTATTTAACTCAGTTTAACATTCTACCAACGAAAAAATTTTACATTTTTTTGTTCAAGTTGGTAAAAGCGTGTGGGGCTTAATTTAAAAATATGTAAATTTTCTGTGTTCTACTAATTGCAAAATTTCGTTAATACAATTACGTTTTGTGAATCTAATAAAAACTTTGGTCACGAATTCGTTTTATTTCTTTAGTTGACTGTCGAGAAATATGGAAATGCTTTTAAAAAACATTTTAGCCCTCGTGCTTATTCAAGCAATATTCGATACTCCGCATTTTCCTCATTTACATGTGAATTTCTCAAGCAGTGTTTACAAAACCTGATTAGGAAATGAGTTAATGTTTCTTGAACAACATCAAATGGAAAATACTTTTATCGAATTAATTGAAAAGGCAATATTTATAGCTCAGTTATTTCACTTTCCAATCGCTTTGAAGCTTTGCTTTTTGGTTACGTAAAGAGGTTGCAGATTTTATCTGCTTTACCCCCCATAATTCCTTAACTGTGGATAATACAACACTTGAACTCTCTTCCGTTAGCAGTTCCTAATTTTCTGAATATTGTTGTAACTTAAAAATATATTAACAACCATCTTTTTTACATCAGTTACTACTATTTTATTGTGTTAAAAATAATTAACTAACAACTATTAATTTCAAACTAATCAAAGATATTAAAGGTCGTAAAAACAGTTTAAAAAAAGATTCACGAGTTTAAGAAATGGAATCTTGAAATAAACATTTAGAAAACAAAGTGTTTAGTAGTAAAAACAAACGGTCACAATTTACACCCTAAATACTAAACAATTAAAACATGCGAGGACTTTAAATAGTTTAAATACATTGGTGTTACTTCACTATTATAGACGCAACTATGTAGTAACAACGATATAAATCATAAAATTAACCAAGGTAATGGAGTTATCAGAAGTACCTACCTATAAACTTATTACTGTGCAGTGACCAAAAACCTAAAAGATCAAATTCACAATATATAACACTTTGGTAGACACTAGACAGTATAGCTCCATATGGCTATGTATATAACTGTTTGTTCAGTACACGAATTATGAATCCAACAAATCAAAGTACCAAACAAATACCTCCCTATAATATACTGAGGTCTATTTAAATACGAAATAAGCACTAAATACTCTAGCAAATTGAATACGATCAGACAAAGCTGCGGAGTGAGCGTTGTTGGCGCCTAAGTACGATTTTTGAAATATCTCCTAAACCAAAGTAGTTATCAAGTTAATTCTTGAAGCACAAAGAAGCACTAAATAATCACTAAATCCTCTAGCAAATTGAATATGATCAGATAAAGTCGCGGAGCCAGCGTGAAGTTGGCTCCAAAATACGATTTTTGAAATATCTTCTAAACCAACGTAGTTATCAAGTTAATTCTTGAAGCACAAAAAGGCACTAAATAAGCACTTAATCCTATAGTAAATTGAATACAATCAGACAAAGTCGCGGAGCCAGCGTGAAGTTGGCGTCCAAAAACAAATTTAGAGCTATCTCGTAAACGATTGCAGTTATAAAGTTAATTCTTAAAGCACAAAAAAGCACTAAACAAGCACTTAATTTTGGGATTTTTAAGATTTTGTGCTTAATATCGTGGAGCCAACTTCACGGAGCTTGCAAAAGCGCTATGATTTGAGAAGTTGTGGTATATCTGTTATAACATAACTAAATCAATGCATAGGCGTTTAACATAGGGAAAACCGTTTTTAAAAGGGCTTCGTTTTTCGCGTGTTTCTCCGGAACCGTCTAAGATTTTTTCAAAAAAATTGCACCATTTTACTTGCAAAGGATGCGCAAATTGATAAATAGAAGAATTTCGATTATATCTCTGACGGTTTCATGGCCAACGCAATCGCAAAAATTACCTTTATAATTCAACTTTTCAGCTTTTCCCCAACTTTTCCAAAGGAAATACGTGCTAACTCTGCAAAACGTTTAGTTTCGATGTTCTTATGCAATAAACAGAGCCTTGATCAGATTCTAGCGACAACGTATCGTGATCCTCTCTTGTGAGATAAATTATTTTATTTTAATTCAATGTTATTTCATTTGCTTTTAACCCTGCTGCGTTGTTCATTACCGCTACACCCATAAGGTGCTCGGGTCCAAAATGACCCATAGCTGCTAAAACCATTGTAATACTAATGCAATTTACAAATTAGGTATGTTAACAGGTATCTTACCTTACTTACTTGTGTATAAAAAATCATGTAATAAATAAAAAATATATTTAAAATAATTTTTGGACATTTGCTCCTAATATAAAATAAAAATAAACAATCTTATTTCACACACTGTTTGCAGATTTGCACCAAATGTTTCTTGCAACAGTATTTTTGACACTTTGTGCACAAATTTGAACTTTTGTTAGCTGTTTCTGAACATAAATGGCATCGACCTCTTTTTTGGCTTGGGTTGTAATACTCGTAGAAGCTTCATTGTCATCAGGTGTGGGGTGTACTGCAGATTTGAATTTTTCAATTACGTTTTTTGCTGCCCTGGCTATTGGAAGATGAGTTCTCCTTTCAATTTGAGTCTTCACCATCGACATCCCGAGATTTTCCAAAAAGAGTCTGCGTCTCCTAGTATCTTTCACTCTCCAGGTATTATTGGCCTGGGTATATAAAACATAAGCATTGTAGGCAGATATGTCAAGAATATTGTAAAATACTATCATTGGCTATCGGTTTGTTTTTCTTTTTGTTGAGTAGCAGGCAACTGCTTTGTCCATTGTATCAACAGATCCTTTTATTCGATTGTAATCCAGAATAATTGTAGGCTTTTTACCTGGTCCGTCAGATACTGATTTATTTGAATGTAATGTGCTTTGTAATACGACGCATTTATTTGATTTTTCCGGTATGTATGCTACCAAAGTTGTATTAGATGTAAACGCAAATTTTGAAGTCATATTAGGAACATTTTTTGTTTGCAACAATACTGGTGGAATAGACGGTTTGTTTTTTCGTAGGGTACCAATCATTGTAAAATTCCTTTGTAGCAACATTTGTCCAAGTTGATGCGATGTAAAAAAATTGTCGCAAGTAAAATTATGTCCTTTCAAACCTTGGCATAAGTCAAGTAAAACTCTCATTCCCTGATTTATTTCCCTAGGTTCACCTGGAGCTTTACCAGTGTAGGGTTGAACATTCTATACATATGACGATTTATTATCACATAAAACCCAAAATTTAAGTCCATAACTTGCAGTTTTTTTTGGCATATACTGCCTAAATGGACACCTACCCCTAAATCCTACTAATTGTTCATCAACCGTGACATAAGCATAGGGATTGAACAAATTCGGCAAAATTTCTACCCATTTGGTCCAAACATCTCTAATTGGCGCAGATTTATCACCTCTTCTTCTTTCAACTCTGGTTTCCCTATTGTCAAAACTTATAACCCTTGAAATTTTTTTGAAATATTCCAGAGACACTGTCGCGCGAAAAATGCTTCTTCCTTTTTCTGCGTCCCATAAACTTTCAGTAGATTCATTTTTAGATTTGAAAACACCTGCTAAAATCAGTAATACCAAGTAGGCACGTAAATCGTCTGAATCATAGTGTTATTTTATTATAGAACAAAACTGACCCGAACATCCTAGGTGTGAAAATATTTATACCATAAAAATCTTTATGTTTATAATGAAGACATAAACGGAAAACGAGAGCTACTAACGTAAAAAACAAAGTCAAGAAACCTCGGATACACCAGATGACTGAATAAAATGTTAAGAAGAAATAAGTTTGACTTTGGGTCAAAAAAGACCCGAACAACGCACCAGGGTTAAATGAATAACATTGCAACAAATGCGGACGCATCAGTTACTAAAACATATAACACTTCAAAAGGGCAAAGTTATGAGAATTTCAACTTTAGTAAAAACACATTAACGTTAAAATATTACGGTCATAACTTGGGTCCTACAACGCCAGCATTTGGGTTTCGTCAATCAACAAACGATTTGTTGATAAAGTTGTACATCATAAGTAGAACACACTACTCGCACAAATATGTGTTTATAGAAAAAAATTACAAAGATGCAACTACAATTAAAAAAAAGGCTAGCAACAGGAATCAAAATCTTGGGACAGTCGCGCTTGGTTAGTTAAAAACCGAGAAATGTACAGCCGGTCGAAAAGTAAAGGAGTTTGTTGTTAAAACCGTTGTTTCATTTGTTTCTTACTGTGTAATAATTGCTGTAGACCTATGTATTACGTAACACAATGTTTAAGGGCCCAACCACGTTTTAAAGATGATCACGAGCCATAATTAAAAACAATACACGTAAGAGTAATCAATACTCTTCCATAACAGTGCGGCCTATGTACAGTACGGTTCGTCACAGTATTTAAAAAAAAACGACAATATTTATGCATACACTTGATTACATCATACCTTCTTCTTCTTCCTAATCGGTTCCTCTTGTACCTTTCGGTGTCGAGGTATGCTTTTCTATTTCTGTATTATGTTTCTCCACTCCTGTCTATCGTTAGCTAATTGTGGCACATCTCTCCAGCTCACTCCTTTTTCTTCTAGGCTCTTCCTCACTTCTTTTTCCCATTTTATTCTTGGTCTTCCTCTATTTCTTTTTCCCTCCGTCTGCATTTTCCATCCTATTTTCGCGTATCTACTTTCTGTCATGCGTAGTAAATGTCCAAGCCATCTTAATTGATCGTCTCCATCTTTTTCTTAATATCTGTTACTCCTAGGTTATTTCGGATTTTTTCGTTACTGATTTTATCGATCAATCTACATCCCTCTATTCTTCTCAAAAATCTCATTTCCTGTACCTGTACTATTTGTTTTTGTTTTTGTTTTGCGTCCAAGTTTCTGAACTGTACGTGAGGATGGGTACGTACACTGCATTAAAAACACGCGTCTTCGTTTCTTTTGATATTTCCCTTTTACTTATCAAACATTTATTAGTGGCGTAGTAAAATTTCGTCGCTGCCGCTATTCTGTTATTCAGATCTTCCTCCAATTAACCATTTTCTGCAATTATTGTTCCTAAATATTTAAAACTTGCTACCTGTTCTATCTTTTTTTGGTCTAGCATTATTGTAACTAGTTCATGATTTTTCGCTATAACCATAACCTTTGTCTTTGTTATATTAATATTCATATTATATCTACTTAATGTATCTGCCCATACGTCTAGATTGAATTGCGTTTTTTTCGCTTTTAGCTAATAGCACCACATCATCTGCAAAGGCTAATTCTGTTAAGGATATTGGTTTTAGTTTATTCCAACCCCAGTAGGTTTTTTTTTGTGTTTTGCTTACATTCTTTAATTATTTTATCCATAAGAATTATAAAGAGCAGTGGACTTAATGTGCCTCCTTGTTGTTATAAATTCCTGGGAACTGCTGTTATAGGTTCGCACATAATTTCTACTGCTATTATATAAACTCTTGATGGCGTTTAATAATTCTTCTCGCACTCTATTTTGTTTCAATATCTTCCAGATCTTTTCCCTTAGCACTCTATCGAAGGCTTTAGAAAGATCGATCATACCTTATAAGCAAATAATAAAACTATAATATTATCATTTTTAGCTGCATAATTTGTATTTAATATTCATTCATAATTTTGAATTGTTTTTAGCTTCGGTGAAGTTTATTCGCCTTTACGTAATTTATCTATCGTTGTTTATTTCCTCGGGCTAGCTACATGTGTATACCGAAGAGAAATATTGCCGGTCGAGGTTGTTTTCTGCAATTGGATTAAAGCTGATTTTTATTTCAGGTCGTCTTTGCGCTGGCAATTGCCTTTAACTGGGGAGGTTTATATTTCGCTTTAATTGCACCGTATACGATGTACTTCTCTCAATTGCTGTAAGTGAATCTCCTTGTTCGTACCAGTTTCCCTACGCTGCAAAGTTCTCCTTCGTAGATGTTGTTAAGCACTAGGTGATACGCTGGAAGCATAAAACTTAAGTTTGAACACTATTCACATGGGGAAATTTGGGACAGGTTAGGATTTGGGTAGACGTCTCATTAATTACCCGCTTGGCCCCTTCTTTAGAATTTCCACGTTAATGGTCTTGTTAAAGTTTCGTATTAACAATTTATAAAGATTGCACCTTAGTGCATTTTATTTGCTCTTCGAACGTCCTCTTATACCGAGATCTGGTCATAATCCTACTCCTTTTCGTGCGTTTTGTTGTACTTGCGGGCATAGCGAGCGCGAGAATCGATTCCAGCGCTCGGAACCGACGCTACAGCTTCCCCGTCAGTGGTGTTTTAGACGCTGACTTGCACGGTTCGAAACCGGTTGTTTTCAGCGCGCTATTCGGTTCCAGCACTGAAAATCGAAGTGATTGCCGGACGTCCTTTACTAGCCGATCGAAATCGTTTTGTTTACGAGCAAAGTTTACTTTTAACAGCTTTTTGGAGAGTTTAATGCAGTGGTCAGTGAATTAACCTTGTGTTATTTAAATCGTGGAAAACTTTCTGGTAAGTGAAATTGGTTTATAATATGTAAACTTTAAAGAAAATTTAAACAGTGACGTGTAACCCATATACAGCTCATATTTTTCTCTATCATTTTTTGAATTGGTTTACATACACAAACCCTTTAACATTTTCGGTATGTTATCAGCAATTAACCATTCACCATTTAAAGAAAAAAACTGAATATTTTTTAGGACATTTAAATCGTTTGGCGTAATTTTAAACAGCAATATGTTTTTATATGAATCTATTATGTTTTATTTGCGTGTGTTTTGTTTGTATTTTTTATAAAACAAATCAAACTATCGGCTACAAAATCCTTTAGAACTTTGAACCTACTGCATTTCACTAACCAAACAACGTCTAGAAAACTCTTGGGTATTTTCTACAACCTCAAGCTATGCTTTCGTTTGTTGTTTTCAGTGTTAGTTTTATTTTCATTTTGGTTCTTAAGTTTTATTTCAGGTAAACATTTAAAGTTACGGTAGAACTGTTATTTTGCATTAAACACTTCAAATTTTATCGGGTAATTGAAAGGAGTACGCCACTTTTATAACAATGAATAAGCAAGGGATCTTAACTTTGAAATTTAAAAGTTATTTGACCCTTCCTAAATTTGCATGAATCATGAATGTGGTTTATCCTTCGTCAAAATTGGGCACCGATTTTTTGTTGAGGTATTATTGGCGAGTATTTTTAAGTATTTTTACATCTACATGTCAATACACGCTGTGTCTGTTAAAGATCTTCTGTCATGCTTAAGTTGATTTATTCCTTTGGCGAAATATTAGCGAACTAGTTATTTTAAAGCAAGATATGTTGCCATAGTTATAAAATGTTCCTGTCCCTGGAATAAAACCCTCGTTATCCTACACGTTGAGTAAATGTGATCCATTTACTTAAACCTTTTTGTGACTAGTACGAAAAGCGTAAGTGAAAAGTAATAAGGTATTCGTTTAGAAGTCAACAGATATCGATATCTTCCGATGTGATCGCATATGCTTTTACTAATCGTCATGCAACGACGTAGTGTTTTCGATTTTTACAAACTTGTATCGATTTTGTGTACCTACTTATTAATGTGTTTATTTAAAACTTGGGCAAAAATTACATTTTTCTAACTTTGAATGGTTGAAAAGGTTTGGCTTACTATTATAATAAATATTTTTCTAATTTACATGAGGATGATTGCTCATCTTGGTTATTTTGTTATGTGGTGGTGACTTAATTATTATTTTGTAATTATTTCTTAGTCAAAGCTTTTCGACTGCTGATTACGGAACTGATATTCTGGTCAAATTTTGTAACTATACAGGCCGACATTTAAGAACTCTGAACGTTGTTTTAATTTTGATAACTGTTGTTATACAAATTACATGCTCTAAATTCAATGAAACACTCAGGTTTTCGCTATCACATCAAGTTTTTTTAGCAAAATGGAAAAACAGATTATTAAGTTTTTAATGAGTAACAACACATACCTAATTAAATTTTAAAAATATCGAAACAAAAAACTGTTTGGATAATTTGTATTAGAATAGTTCTCATATAAATCACATGCTCTGAATTTAATGGCACACTCAGTTTTTTGCTATATCATCGAGGTTATCAGCAAAATGGAAAACATGATTAATAGGTTTTTAAAAAAAATTTATCTCAAAACTATTTAAACATAAAACTATTTGTATAATTTATATTAGAATTTAGAATTGCTGTTCTTATATAAATAACATCCTTTGAATTCAATGGCACACACAGATTTTTGCTATCACATCAAGTTTTTCAGGAAAATGGAAAAACAGATTCATGAGTTTTCAAACAAAAAAATAATAATTTTAAAACAATTTAAACAAAAAACTATTTGTATAATTGATATTAAAATTGCTGTTCTTTTATAAGTAACATGCTCTGAATTCCATGGCACACACAGATTTTCGCTGTCACATCAATTTTTTCAGGATAATGAAAAAGAGTATAATGATTCTCCAAAAAAAAAACATAAAAATCAAAACTATTTAAACAAAAAAACTATTTGTATAATTAACATTAGAATTGCTGTTTTTATATGAATAACATCCTCTGAATTCAATGGCACGCGCAGTTTTTTGCTATCTCATCGAGGTTATCAGCAAAATGGAAAAAAAGATTAATAAGTAAAAAAAAAAGAATTTACCTCAAAACTATTTAAACATAAAACTATTTGTATAATTTATATTAGAATTTAGAATTGCTGTTCTTATATAAATAACATCCTTTGAATTCAATGGCACACACAGATTTTCGCTATCACATCAAGTTTTTCAGGGATATAAAAAAACAGATTAATAAGTTTTTAAACAAAAAAAAATATTTTAAAACTATTTAAACAAAATACTATTTGCATAATTGCTATCAAAATTGCTGTTCTTATATAAGTAACATGCTCTGAATTCAATGGCACACACAGATTTTCGCTATCACATCAAGTTTTTCAGGAAAATAGAAAAACAGATTCATGAGTTTTCAAACAAAAAAAAATAAATGTTAAAACAATTTAAACAAAAAACTATTTGTATAAATTATATTAAAATTGCTGTTCTAATATAATTAGCATGCTCTGAATTCTATGGCCTACACGAGTTTTTGATATCTCATTAAGTTTTTTTTTTAGCAAAAAACAGATTAAAAAAAACAAAAAATGTAGCAATTAATTTTTAATTTTACCTGATGTATTAAACAAACGGGTTACATACATATTAAAGGGTTAATAAAACCAGGGATGGAATAACGTTTTAAATCGTTACGTTATTGTATAACGTTATTTATTATTTGTTTTCGTTACATAACGTTATAAATAACGTTAAAAAAATGAATTGTTATGTTATATAACGTTATATAACGTTACATAAATTATAATATACAGGGTGTTTCTTAAATAATGCGAAAAAATTCGGGAGGTGATTCCTTATCGCAAATAAATTGAGGTCTTTTATATAACAATTTTTTCTTAGACGTCTCCTTTCGGAGTTACGCCCCCCTAAAGGGGATCGGTAAAATTAGGTTTTTATTTTATTTCTTAAACTAAGATAAATGTAGGAGAATGATATTTGGTAGATGTTTTGTACTTATTAAAAGAATTCCCTTAGTAATATTTTCAATCATCTTCCACCTTCATAGGGGGCTGATGAGTGCGACCCCTGTTGGTTTTTTAATCAGAACTTTTTGGTGAGTTGAAATTTTGCAATTTAAATTTTTTTTTGTTAGTTTGATTTATTTAGAACCTTTTTTATTCTTTAGTTGTTCTCGTAAATCCTACAATTTTGAGTAAAAAATTAAATGAGTGAATTTGATGTTTATGTCCATATTGGGTAGAATGGCCGGGCGTTTTAGAGTTCTCGCCGCGTCAACGTCAAAATGAATTACACCCGTCACTTCTATCCAATATGAACATAAACAGACCATGGTAACCACCAAAATGAATTGTTTTATATTGGAATATTTGATGGTTCATGTTCATTCATATAATCTTTTACTCAAAAACTGTAGGTTTAACGAGAACAGTTAAAGAATAAAAAAAACTTCTAAATAAATCAAGTTTTCAAAAAAAAAAAAATTGCTCGATTTCAACCCACCAATACGTCCTGATAAAAAAAACCAACAGGGGTCGCACTTTTCAGCCCCCTGTGAAGGTGGGAGATGATTAAAAATATTACTATGGGAAACCTTTTAATAAGTATAAAACATCTACCGAATATCATTCTCCCACATTTATCCAAATTTGAGAAATAAAATAAAAACCCAATTTTACCGATCCCCTTTAGGAGGGTGTAACTCCGAAAGGAAACCCTAAAGGAAAAAAAATATATGAAAGACCCCTCTTAATTTTCGATAAGGAATCACCTCCCGATTTTTTCGCATTATTTAAGAAATATGCTGTATAAAAATAATTTTTATTTGTAACTCTGAAATTATTTTTGGGATCTGTAAATGTAAATTTAAAAAATAGTACAAAATTACGTTGAGATATTTTATTTTAATTTTAATTTCTAAAATACAAACAAAATATAATATCTTCTAAAAATAAAAAGATCGCCATATAAAAATTTAATTTATAGAGAATAACGATACAAAATAACTTTTAACGAAACGTTATCGGTTATTATAACGTTATATAACGTTATAAAAATATCGTTACGTTATTGTAGAAAAAATTATAATTGAATCGTTATTATAACGTTATCGGGTATCGTTATGTTACGTTTTCCATCCCTGAATAAAACTACTGGTATTGTATTTTGACTGATTTCTAACTGTTACAATTCGGGAACACGGGACATCAGAAAATAAGTGTAGCTAGCCTTCGAACCAATATGCTCGGGTCTACAAGACGTCGCGTCGTACCTGCACAGCCGGCGTAGCCGATCCTAATTATTAAAAAAAAAATTGTGTGAAAACCTGATGTAGTATCAAAAAACTAAAAGCAGATTCGTAATCAGTGCCACCGAATTAGTAGGTACACTACACCAATCAAATTCAAAACAACAAAAATCGGGTCGGTCTGTGTTATTTAAACACTGGAATCGCTCGTTTAATGTCGGTATCGCAGCTTTATAATCAAAAATGTGTTTAAAACCTAAGCTTTAATTTTAATATGAAGTTTCTGGCTAATAAATACCTATGTTAATTTCGAAAATCACTTTACAAAAATTCGTGCCGTGTAGTAAGAAGTAATACATTTTAATGTTACGTTAAAGTATAATTTTTTTAATATCCATTTAAACATCAGCGTTGAATTTTTTGTGAAGTTTTCAAGTAGCAAAATATGTAAGCTTTCCGTTCTGACGTATATATATTGCTGCTTTCTTGTTCGGTAAGAAAAGATAAGTTTCGGGAGTTTATTATAAGCAGGCTTTTCCTTCGCTAATAACAATGGTGAAATGTATAGAAAAACAGTAGATGCGATGAAGCTTTTATTAACATTGTCAATAAGTTCAGTTTGGTTTTGTAATTAATCTTAACTATTTCGATTTACCTAGTAATATTGGTTCAATTATTAGAAATAATGTAATGTTGTTGATCAGAATTATGTAGAAAATTACCTTCACCTGCCAAGTTTGCGTTTTCAACCAATCACTAATCTTAAATCTTCTAGATACTACCAAGCATTATTACACGGTAATAATTTTACATACCCCTGTCAGATGTTGATCCTCCTGTCAAATTTGCGTTTTCGACCAATAACAAACTCAGATTTCTTAGAAACGACCAATAAACATGTTCATACACTGATAATATCCTTTTCGCAATTAACAGATTTTCGTGCGTTTATTGGTCGTTTCTAAGATATCTGAGTTTGTGATTGGTCGAAAATATAAATTTGGAGAGGGAATTAAATATTTTGGTCTTGATAATTTTTTGACGAATTTCGGCGACCAGTAGCGTTACTTTAATATAGATTAAACCGCACCCCTGACGCATCACTCTGACAGTAGGTACTTGTAAAATTTGACATAACATAAATTTAATTTGACAGGTAGGTTAAGGTGAAGGAAATTTTCTGACAAAATGTAACTCGTGCGTCGCAAATAATCTATAACTTTTGACAAATCTTCACTCATGCAAGTTGAAACAGAAAAAATCACTCGTGCACTTGCATTCGGGCATATTTACCAAAAAGTATCGATAATTTTCAATGCACGTGTTATATTACTACTGAATATAATTGTCCTTGCCTAGTGTTGTCTGAAAATTTTAATACCGGTACTGCAATTCCTGTCAGGATTGTAAACGAAAAATTAACATAGACTACCTATTTGCTATACGTTTCTTATAATTATTGTGTCAACGAATAAAGTCACTGATTTCATTACGATGCTAGAACATTGTTTTTGTGCGATATTGTCACGCCCAAAACTCATTTACATTATGATCCTGAGTCTGGCGTCGACTTTACCATGTGTCAAGACCATGTAAGTATTTGCTTAGTGTTTTGTGCTCATTGAATTTTCAGTGAATTCATATGCCATGTGGGACGCGGGACGGTAATTATGCGGAATAGTTTGTGGTGACTACCTTAATTAACACGTGAAAATTTGAATGATTGATGTATAACGTTTTGTTTTAGTTAAGAAATATACGTCTCTAAAAAAAGATTGCGCTTACAAGTGAAATAGCAGTAAAAATTAATACTATTACATTATTAAAATGAATAGGTCACTTTACGAGTGCAATTTTCAAAGTATTAACTTTCAATGAGAGTTATTGCAATGTTATAGTTGAACATCACAGTAAAATATTTTTGACTGGACGCTGTTTAAAACTGTAAATAAATTTTTTTACGGTAGTATTAAAATAATTATAAGTAAAAATTATGGATGTTGGGGGAATTTAAGAAATGCCAATTTTTATTGGATCTTTACAATTCAATTTTAAAGATTTTCTCTACGACCACTGATGTAAATGGCTCACCGTACAGCTTGCATGCATAGTAAGTGAGTCCTTACGCACGGTAAGCAAAAAGCACAGTTTTTTAAAGAGATGATCAACGTAGACTCACTTCAAACACTTCCTGCATTCCTAGTAAGTGAGTTATAACGCACGGTAAGCAAAACGCACACTTGTCTAGAAATGTCAAAGTAGGCTTACGTCAAAATTGACAAGACAACGTAATTACATGTGTATATTACAAAAAGCCGTTAAAATCGTAGGTATTATATGATCGTAGAAAAAGTAAACTACATAACACGAGTTGTAAAGCATATTACGCACTCGCCGCTACGCGGCTCCGTACTAAACTTTTTCACTCGTGCGTAATACGCTTCTTACAACTCTTGTTATGTTATTAATAAAATTACGTTAAATTTAATACGGAAGAAACAGAAATAAACAAAAAGTTGGTATGAATTTAAATATCTCATAACTATTAGGATTGCGCTAGACTTGGTAGTTTATTTCGTATGGTCATTACCTTACTACGTAAACACATTGTATTTTATAATTAAAAAGGATTTGTGCAATATTGATTGTATTATAAACATCCCCTTTTTCAGTGCTAAGTTTATATACACAATTTGTTTTGCATATTTTGTTACTAATTATTAGCAGATCCTGTAAATACTTAATTATCCTCTGTAATTTCATTATACGAGCAGCCTACGCAATACATTATTACAATAACTCTTCGTGATTTGTCAGACAAACGAGTCTAAAGCTGATCCTCAATTTATGCAGGTTTTCCTTTAAATAGCAAGGCGTTTATAACATCAAAGGCTCATTTTAAAAGTTAAATTCATTTTTATATGCTTAAAAATTGTTCTTCCGCTTTAGGTTCGTTGATGTATTACTGTAGTTAACTTTATATTCTGCGTTTTATATAACAAATTTGAGGTAGACCTTAATCACATTGGACTTTATTAAAGATTAACTTAAATGATCTTTTAAATATATATAAAGACGGAGGCCGTATGCACTTTTTTAATACAATGGTTGATATCATGACTTAAAATTAATTTGTCAATTTTAAGTTCATATTTATACGCATCACCTATGTATTACAGTAGTTTTGTGTTTACTGTTGTAACCTAGTTAACTTTTTTTTAATCTTTTACCGTTTTGTATCATTTTTAAAGCCTACTAATGTAAATTAATAAATACCGTACGCTTTTAAAACTAAATTGTTCTTTTGCGATTTTCTTAAAAATTTTGTTATGTAAGGGTATCAAAGTTTTAGTGCGTTAAAAAGAGAAAGAAAATGTCTTTCAAACCGTATAAAAAAATATGTAGGGTGCTATTTAAAAAAAAAAAACAAATAAGAGCCGTAACTCTTAAAAAAACAAAAGAAAACAAAAATTTGACTTGGCAATCTTTTGGGAAATACTGTATCAAACAACTTTTATTTGAAGCTTTTTTTGATAATTCTTTCCAATAACAAAATAAGTGGGGGTGTCAAAAGTGATGCCTCACCCTGTATTGTGCCGTAATTTTTCAGAGCAATACCTTGAGTTTATGCCTTCAATAAAAAATACACACTTTATATATTAAATATTAACAACTACAAAAAGCTATAAACTTTTATACAAAACTTTTGACGCCAATCGTTATCTATTGAATGTGTGACTGGTCCCTAGAGTAAAAAGTTTTGCTGTTGAGAAAACAAAAACTGATTTTTCCAACGAAAATGTACCATAACATAATGTATGTTTATTTTTAGCGTTAAATACTTAGTGAAATGTAAATAATCATCATTGATTTCATTCCATGGTATTTTAAATCACTTAATAATAATTATTATATTATGCTTATACAGGGTGACAATTATTTACATGTGTTGTATAGGCATCTTTGTTATTATAAGAGAAACAAAGTCGCTTAAATTAGCAAAGTTAGGCAGAATTTTAAGAAGAATTTAATGCCATTTTGACATTTGACATACTCCTTCAACATTTTTAAATATTTTGAAAAAACTAGAAACAGACGATTTTTTTTAATGGTAAATAGTTCCATCGCCACCTATGCTAAAATTAAAATGTGAAATGATTCCTGTAGATATTTATACGAAGAATTAGAAAAATATATCTAAAAAGTCATAACACACTTGATTTTGGAGATATTAGCCAGACTTGATTTTTTGGCTATGGATTCATCAACAAGATATTTTGTTTCTCGTTTCATTCATGTCTGGGTTGTTAGTTTTATCTAAAAAAAAAAGTAAGTTATTACAATATTATTGTTTTTGTTAGGTTTAATCAAAGTGACCATTGAAAAGAAAAACCAAACATTAAATAATTAAACTAGCTTTACTTAATTAAACACTTACTTTTACTATCAAATCTTAAATATAACAAATTTGAGATCTGCACTTTGTAGATAATAATGTTTTCCTACGTATATTTCTTTTTAATTTCTGTTTAACCAACATCTCTGAAGATATCCCGATAAAGGAGTACGAAAGGTTGGTTATGAAGAAACCTATGACGCGGTTCCAACCCGGAAACAACTTATACACAGTTCAATAATATTTATTTGCTCATATGTTGCAGGTAACACTTGAAAATAGGTCTGGGGCCAATGATTTAGTATTACAAGACTTGTTCCTTTATTTTGCCATAAGGTTATTGTTGTTTACAACCTGAATATTATAAAGTTTGGTTATTTTAATTAAATTTACTTGTTATAACATTTTTTTACAGAACAATCTGCGACAAAATTTTACTTATTTAATAACACCATGAAACAATTTTGTCTCTCGATTTCATGACAATAAGTAAACTGTAGCTGTAGTGGTGCAATAGTTCATTTTCAGTTAGTTTGTGAGCGTCAGTGTGAAATAAATATATGACACATATTGTATGAAGATTATTTGAATTCGGTGGCAATGAGTAAAAATTTATTACGGTTTAAATAAACAAATTTCAAATTTTCTTCAAGATACATTTACAAGAAATACAACAATAAAAATAGTTAAGTGAGGTTTAGCGTGCAATCGACTGATACATTAGTCAGTATCGATTATATGTTACAACGATACAAAAGATTTCATTTGACGACGTTAGATTGTGCAAGAAATATTAGAAGATGTCCAAATAGTTATTGATGAATTGTTACTGATTGTTAAAAATACATTATAATGGCTTCAGGTTAGATTTATAGTGTAACACGTTAATTTTGCTTGCAGCATGTGGTCATTATTGAACAATATAATGCAATAATAAACGTCTCAGAAAATTACTTTCTATGTATTAAGAATATGAGTCTATATTTTATATAACTATGTTTACACATAAACTAAAAATTGTCTTAGATTTTATCATATTATATTATATGCTATTCATGCATTTTAAAAGATTTTTAAACTCTTCACATCTATTGTGAAAGTTCAATAGCAAAAATAAAATGTTTTTCCTATCGAAAATTAAGGGGGTCTTTTATATAATTTTTCTCCCTTTGACGTCTTCTTTCGGAGTTACACCCCCCTAAAGAAGAGCGGTAAAATTAGGTTTTTACTTTATTTCTCAAATTTAGATACATGCAGAAGAATGATATTTGGTAGATGTTTTGTATTTATTAAAAGGTTTCCCATAGTAATATTTTTAATCATCTCCCTTTACAAGGGGCTGAAAAGTGCGACCCCTGTTGGGGCTTAAAATTTTTTAATTTAAAAATTTTTCTATAAAAGCTTATTTTATTTAAAAGCTTCCTTTATTCTTTAACCTTTTCTGTAAAACCTACAGTTTTGAGTAAAAATTTAAATGAGTGAACATGAACCATTAGAAATTCTAAAATAAAAGATTCACTTTGGTGGTTACCATAGTTTGTTTCTTTTCATATTGCGTATAATTGACGAGTGTAATTCATTTTGAAGTTAAAAAGGGGACAACAAGAAAACACCCGTAAATTCTACTCAATATGAACATAAACAAACCATGGTAATCACCAAAATTAATCGTTTTATTTTAGAATATTTGATGGTTCATATTCATTCATTTAATGTTCTACTTAAAAACTGTAGGTTTTGCAGGAAAGGTTTAAAGAATAAAAAAGGTGTTAAATAAGTCAAGCCTTTAAAAAAAAAATTAAATTGTAAAATTTTAAGCCTATAAAATTCTCATAAAAAACCAACAGGGGTCGCACTTTTCAACCTCTTGTAAAGGTGGGAGATGAATAAAAATATAACTATGGGAAACCTTTTAGGTACAAAACATCTACCACATATCATTCTCTCACATACCTATATCCAAATTTGAGAAATAAGATGAAAACCTAGATTTACCGCTCCTTTTTAGGGGGTGTAACTCCATAAGAAGGCGTCTAAGGGAAAAAATTATATAAAAGCCCCCCTTAATTTTCAGAAAAGAATTACCTAGCGAAGTGTTTTGCACTTTTTAAGAAATGTTTAGGTTATGTGATAAATCAGGTTAGTATTAATACTAACCGGTCAATGTGATTAATTTTAATGCTAGGATCACAGTTGCAGTTTATTTTTTTTAAAAAACCTAAACCGATCTTTAACCTGACCCTCCTTGAGTGAGCAATTGAATAACGATTTATTTGCTGTACTTCAGGAGTAAAAGGTCGGATGTCACTTTTTTTAAATTTTACAGTATGCAGGAAAAACTATTTTTTTTTTGTTCAGGCTCTGATACTTTGCCACCTCATCACTTACTTCCTTAATACTTATACAATGATAAGTAATATACTTATTTTTATCATATGTTTAACGAACTTTAAATCAGAAACTGATTAAAAATATATAAAAAATTGTAATTGTAAAAAAAGTGGACACCCGACCTTTTACTTCTGAGGTACAGTGTAAGGAAACACTCATATTAATCACATTAAGCGGTTATTAATAATACTGACCGTATTAATCACTTGGACCGTAACATATACATGCTCTTAAAATAAAAATGCTTGTTATAATTATTTTATCGGCGTGTAAAGTAAACCTTATACCTTAAGCCGGATCCACATCAATAAAAATTTATGTTGTATTTTGTATTTTAAAATTCAGCAAAAATATGTGCGGCGCAAATTTAAATCTGGTTAAGTATTTTACGTAAATAGTTATCTTGTGTGTTGTACGGCCGAATCCGCTTGTGTAGGTTTTTTTTATGCAGAGCGCAACAGTTTGCTGCTAGAGAGCCTGTTGTAATAAAATCGAGTGGAGTTTTCACTTTCTTTGTGCGATATAAATAATCCGATGTAATTATGAACAATGCACATTTCTTTTTTAAAAAATGAGTCATGATCAATCACCCAAACATAGGTATTTACGTAGTAAAATGAAACAAAACTACAGATGCACTCAGAATCAAGTCCACATTGACACGACTGTGCGCCGCAAATCTCTTTGAAGTTGGCTAAAAACCGACAGCACGATGGATAGCGTGCGTTGTTCGTCACGATATTATTTGTGTGCGTTTCTATGCGGTGCACAGTCTACACCAACAAAAATTTCGACGAACACGAGCAAATTTGTGTCAAATACAACGCACAACGCACATTTTTATTGATGTGGATCCAGCTTTATGTGGTATAGACTGAATAAAGACGAAAAAAAAGGGCGGGTGCTAGAGGTAATAGTATATTACATAACAAAGTTGTAAGAAGCATATAACGCACGAGTGGAAAATTTGTGCACAGAGCCGCGTAGCGGCGAGTGCGTATTTCCAGGAGTGTTTACAACTCGTGTTATGTAGCTTACTTTTTCTACGAACATAATACCTACGATTTAACGGCTTTTTAGCTAATATATACATGTATTAGGTTGTCTTGTCAATTTTGACATAAGCCTACTTTGACATTTCTAGAAAAGTGTGCGTTTTGTTTACCGTGCGTTATATCACTCACTTACTAGGCATGCAGGAAGTGTTTGACGTGAGTCTGCTTTGCATTTCTTTAAAAAACTGTGCGTTTTGCTCACCGTGCGTAAGGACTCACTCACTTTGCATGCAGGCTGTACTGTAAGAGGCATTTACGTTAGTAGTCAAAGAAAAATTTTATTGTCGGATATGATTAACGTACATTGAAACTGTTGCGAAGGTTTGAAAAACTAATTATTGTATGATAAGATTTATTTAGCTTAAGGAAGCTTTATAGAAAATACCGTTACAAATAAACAAAACAAAATAAGTAAATGTGTTTTAATTTTAATTTTGAGTGAGGATCATTACGATATGTTTGTTGGAATTATGTAAAATAAAATAAATCTTTAAGTTGCGAAGGCTTTTAAATTACATTACTGAGGTCACAAGCACAAGCATTAGCATGTAACATACGTTTTTAGTGAAATTTTCATATAAACGAGTCATTTATAAATTGCGCTTTTGCTAGCCCTTGTTCTCTTTCCACCTGTTATATTTAATCAGTTCAATTTATCGCGTTTCCTTTAATTTCAGTTAATTACATAGTAGAAAGGGAAACAATAAACAGTGATTGATGTCTTTACCTAATTACGTTGGATAACTTAAGAACTTCAAACATTGGCCATTCTTAATAAAAAGTACGTAAAATTCAGCTGTCTTTGTCACAATAAACTTTATTTCAAATCATAAAAATTTCGTTTAAGTCGCCTTCTTTCACTTTAGTACTTGTAAGAAATATTACCCTAATTTAACTTCTTTCATAATATTGTCACAATCAGAGTTTTTGAAGTAAATTTTGTAATGCTGTATGTACTTGCAAAGTTCGTTAGATTTGTTCATTTACCGTTATGTACCCAAAACTCAGGCGGAAGGACCCCCGCTACGGGGTAGTATTTAAGCAAAGATTTAATGTTTATCTGTCTACTCTACTTGCTGCGGGGCTGCGGCTACTCTACTTGCTGCGGGGCTGCGGCTACTCTATTTGCTGCGGCTACTCCCGCCGGCCGCTTTTGGGGGCAGTTGGCCCAACCGGGCACGGTCTGTGCATTTGTTATTATTATGTAAGTAATCATTTTGTATCGTTTGACCATTGTTTGATTGTGTTATTTGTGAATGATTCTGGTATTGTGAGACCCATGTATTCGTATATTAAAGCCAAGTGTCTAGTATTTGTTAATAAATAGTTTATGCAAAGCGAGTGCCCATCTGAGTGTTATTTGAGTTAATCTGAGTGTTTTATTAAAGTATATCTAGAGTTTACGCCCCTGTAACTCGCGAATAGTAAACAAACGTCAGTATCCTAATTATAATAGTCCGGCAACTCACACGACCGCGACAAAGTGTTGGCGGCGCCGGGCAGGGCCCAAAGTTTTTTGTAAAAACTTCCAAAAAATGATCCCGTACGTACCTCGAAGTTGTAAAAGTTTATTTTGTATTTGGTGTTGGCAATTTTAAATTAATATTTATTTGGAATTATGGCGTTTGTGAATAGTAACGCACATACATTAAGTCGTGCTCCACTTTTACCGTCATTTACGGAACCTCCTGTATTTTATCCAGGCGTTGATCCAATTGAT
Source organism: Elmis aenea (assembly GCA_947652605.1). NCBI lineage: Eukaryota > Metazoa > Arthropoda > Insecta > Coleoptera > Elmidae > Elmis > Elmis aenea. The sequence continues at coordinate 11,210,917 of OX393580.1, forward strand.
TTCATGAATGAGTTTAAAGCTGTTGCTTGTATAAATAATTGGAATGAAGGGCACTGTTTAATTTATTTTCGAAATTCATTAGTAGGTGATTCTCAAAATTGGTTTGATCATTTTAAAAGGTGGAATCCAAGTGCAAATTGGCAAAATGTTGTAGATAAATTTTATTTAGAACATTTGGGACGTAGTTACGAACGTGAAATTCAGTATAGGCTTATGAGAAAACGGCAACAGCGTAGTGAAAACTTAAAAACGTATTTCAGAAGTGTTGTAGTTTTGTGTACCGAGAGCAATAAAATGATGTCAGAAACCGAAATTTTAGAATATTTTATTGATGGTTTATTGCCCGAGTATTTAAGTAACTTGTATTTGTGTAGGGCTAAATCGCTTAAGCAGGTTGAACAGTTGGTTGACCTAATAGTAAAGGCAGAAGATGCTGTTAATTTGCAAAAAGATCGTGTTGATGGTTTTAAAAATAGATTTTCAGTCAGAGAAAATGAATCATTCAGAAATGATTATAGGGTTCCGTTTAATAGAAATTTAAATAAGAATAAATTTGTAGAACAGTCAAGATGCTACAATTGTGGACTTGTAGGGCATATCTCTCGAAATTGTTCACAGCGCAGTTTTAGTAAGCAAAGACCGAATATTTCTAAATTTAACAGAGAAATTGAAAGTGGTCAGTTTAGGATGTCAGGTAAATTTTACGATAGGGATTATTCAGTGAAAAGTAAAAGTTTTGAAAATGTTGATTATAAACAAAATTTAAACAGTTGCTTGGTAGTACAAGATGAAGTAAAAAATTGTTTTTTAGTGTCGAGGGTCTCAAATTTTGAAAATTCAAGTACAGAAAAACGAAAAGTTAATGATAAAAGTAATGTTTGTAAAGTTATTGTACAAAATGATGTGTATGATCAGGCTAAAGATAATGGTAACAGTAAAGTTTATGAAATTGTTAAACAAAGTCATTTAATGGAACAAGCTAGAAAAAATGATAACGTAAATGTTGAAAAGTCAACCACAGAATTAAGTAAAGTTGATAACAGTGGGGTTTGCGAATTTGTTGCTCAAATTGATGTAAGTGATCAGGCTATCGTAAATTTTGACATTGAAAGTAATAGTAATTTGCAAAAATCTGTAAACAGTTGCAGTGAATTAGGTAGCATTGACAAAGATTTTAATGAGGTGTTGTCTCAGGTAAGCGTCGAATTAGATATAAATGATAATGAGGGTATTTTTGTAGACAATGGTCCGCTAGAAAATGGCGTAGATGGTAACATTGTTGTAGATTTAATTAGTTGTGTTGATAACGAGGAAGTTATCGGTATTAATGTAAATGCTAATAAATTACCTGAGTATGACGCGAGTAATGTTCTTGAAAGAAATAAGCGTAGAAAAATTGTTAATGTAGATTCGAGTAACTGTGAGAATTTTTGTAATGTGTTGCCAGATGTTGAGCAAGCAAGTGTCCCAAAAAATTTGAAATTGGGTGTAGTTTCTAATAATGTTCAAGTGGAGCCTAATTTAATTGTTGATGATTTTAAAAATGTTGGTAAGGAGGAGCCGCGATTTTTAAAATATGTTAGTACAAATCACAAAGTTAGAAACCAAGACGTTGATTTGTTTTTGAATAGCAAAATTAATAAATGTTTAGTAGATGGTGAGCGCATGAGGTTTGCTAAATTTGTTAATTTGAGCAAGATGAATTTTAAAAGTAATATTTTATTTACCGAAGGTCAGTATGCACCATGGGATCGTGGTAAGAATTCATTTTGTCAGTTTTGTTAACTTGGCTTGTAGGTTGTAGGTAGTTTAAAATTTTATGAGGGGTCATGTTATTTAAGAATGTTTGAAGTTGTAGTTATTTTGTAATGAGTTGTATTAGAACTTTCTAACGTTGGTTATATTTGTAAATTTCAACTGAAAACCGGCCGAGTATCGAGGCCACAGATGACCATAAAAAGTTTGTTCGATTATTTGGATGTAACTGCTACTGAGTGTTGGAGTTCCGAAATGGTTCCGAGTTGGGCTTAGGAGAATCAGCTGTGGCGTATCGTTTGGGACGTGGTCCAGATTAGAAAAGGATACGAAAGGATGGAGTCCTGGGTCTGCGTCGGTGGACATCGCGCACGAGTCCGTTGAGGAAGAAGAGGATGTTGACGGCCATTTCCTTAAAATGCCGTTAAGCGCCGAATACCTTGAGGACAGCGAAATTTGGACGATGGTATCTGTCGCATGGATTATCGCGACCGTTGGATGAAAATGTGGTTTTCATGGACATCACGCCCGTAATTGCTATTGTGTTTTGCTAAGTTAACTGCAGTTTATGTTCGACATTGAGGTTTTTTCGTGCTTTCCTCAATATTTGAGTAATGGTTTGATTAAAGTAAGCTGCTTTCGGAAGACGGGCACGAACGGTTTCCGAAGTCGCGCGTTTTGATTTAAAGTTAATTGAGTTTTGGGGATATTTTGATTGTTGTAATGTTTTGAAAATGGGGTCCATTTTTGTAACGGAGGGGGAAATGTCACAATCAGAGTTTTTGAAGTAAATTTTGTAACGCTGTACTTGCAAAGTTCGTTAGATTTGTTCATTTACCGTTATGTACCCAAAACTCAGGCGGAAGGACCCCCGCTACGGGGTAGTATTTAAGCAAAGATTTAATGTTTATCTGTCTACTCTACTTGCTGCGGGGCTGCGGCTACTCTACTTGCTGCGGGGCTGCGGCTACTCTATTTGCTGCGGCTAATCCCGCCGGCCGCTTTTGGGGGCAGTTGGCCCAACCGGGCACGGTCTGTGCATTTGTTATTATTATGTAAGTAATCATTTTGTATCGTTTGACCATTGTTTGATTGTGTTATTTGTGAATGATTCTGGTATTGTGAGACCCATGTATTCGTATATTAAAGCCAAGTGTCTAGTATTTGTTAATAAATAGTTTATGCAAAGCGAGTGCCCATCTGAGTGTTATTTGAGTTAATCTGAGTGTTTTATTAAAGTATATCTAGAGTTTACGCCCCCGTAACTCGCGAATAGTAAACAAACGTCAGTATCCTAATTATAAAGTCCGGTCTTTTCATAGCCGCGACAATATGCTACATCATAAAATATTAATTTAGCCTCATTTTATGTTGTAAACTTCGGAGTAACGAGAAACTGCTAACTGATCTTGACTAGATTATGAAAATGAAATAACTTTGTTACGGAAGCCTCATAACCTGCAAATTTTATTAATCGTTACATCGAGCGCATACATTAAACCTATGTAAACTAGCGTTTAGGAGTCACTAGAGTAATAAATAAGATATCTCAAACCAAACTTATTTAAACCGGGTTCGAACGCCAGCGATAGACGCTCCAACGTTCTCGATTTCATTTCGGTAGAAGTGGAGTTTTTTATGATTTTTCATCATCTAGCGACTGAAATGAGTTTCTTGCCCTTGGAATATTTTCGTCACTTAGCGTTTCGCCTTTTTTAATCTCTGACAGTGGATACCGACTCTCGGCAATAAGGCTTGCTTCATGTTTTGTGCGTAATATATCATCTTTAGAGCGAGCAGGTGGCGATATAACCAAGCTTTAACGTAGAGTAATCAGTGCAGTTTGCACAAGGGACTTACACGAACCTTGCTCCAAGTTTCCGTGAGTGACAGTCACCTCGGATGTAGCTCCTCTTTTTATGTTGTCAAATTCTCTTTATAAGTATCCGGTAAATGTTGCATTATCCAGGATAAAAATTGTATGAACTATTTTATGAAATAGAAATGATTCATGTATTTGAAGTTGAATCATCTTTTGTTCAATAAAAATGATCATTTTTGGATATACAGGGGTCTAACCAGTTTAACGATCATGTTTATTTTATTTATTTATTTAGTCATGAGTCCTTTTACTGTTAGGTGTAGGACTGTTGAAATGTGTTCCATATTAATCTGTGTTACGTTATTATTTTCGTCTTTCCATTTGATGTTTCCATCCGTTGCTGCTTTTTTAACTTCATCTTGCCAGGTTTTTCTCGGTCTACCTCTTTGGTTTGTTCCCTGTGATCTTGCTTCATAGGCTTTTCTGGTTAACCCCTCTTCTCTCATCCTATAAACGTGACCCGACCATCCTAGATGTATTTCTTGTATTTTTGTTTCACCTGGTTTTATCTGTAATTGTTCTCTATATGTTCCGTTTCTGATTCTATCTTCTTTGGTTTTCCTTGGATTTTTCTTAGAAACCTCATTTCTGCTGCATTCACTCGGCTACTATTTTTGTTTGTGAGCGTCCACGTTTCACTTCTGTACAAAAGTGCCAGAACTACTACCCTTTTGACCACTTCCTCTTTTTTTCGTTTTGGGACTTCCCTATTTCCAAAAATTGTTGTTCTTAAACTGTTAAATATTCTTCTCACATTTCCTGTCGTTTCGCTTATTTCCTTGTCCATTTCTCCATTTTTCTATGTGATCACTCCTAAATATTTAAAACTTTCTACCTGTTCCAACATAACCCCATTTAAAGTAATGTTATGAATTGTACAAAAATTAATATTAAACATATTTCGTTTGCAGCTTATAATTTTATTTATGTTATGTCAGTGTGGAGGTGTCTCTATGGAAATGAAATAATTAATTAATACTTTATACATAATAACTGTCATTTAGTCCGTTTACAATAACTTTCGTTTTATAATATAATTTTAAATTCGTAGAAAAATACCATTTACGACTCAAGATGATGTCAGTTTATTTCATGTGAGATTTATTTACGAGCCGCGACTGGACTTTCATTTCTTGTTGTAAAATATAGGGGAAGGTGGTATACAGGGTGTGTAAAAATTGGCGGAAGCGCTACACCTGGCGATGTTCTTCGTAAAATTCTAAGTCGAAAATCTTTATACGAAAATGTTGTACCATGCTTGCTGTGTCTGCAAGAGGTCCTCAAAGTTTTGACATTTAGTCCTTTAATAAGCGTTATTATTTAATACTTGCAAATGAAAAAGTTGCAATTTGGAATAAAAATAAATTTCGAATAGTATTTTTTCCTAGATATTGTGTTCTTCCTTTCAAAAATTGGTGTTGAAAATATGTAAATCACTGATTTGAATGAAAATAATACACGTGGCAACATTGTCATTAGCTGTCATCTCTGTTTTCATCGTAATTATTTCTAGTTTGTGTTTTACGATACCCAAAAGTTTGCAGCTATGTTTACGAACTGAAGGCTTTCAGTTCGAACAAAAATTGTAAATACCTAAGTAAAAATTGCTGATAAAAAAACGTCCAAACGCAAATCAATGTATGCAATGTTGCCAATTTTTTGTTCTTTAAATGGTTCCTGAGGCCATAGGAAGCATGGTACAACATTTTTGTATTAAGATTTTCGACTTAGAATTTTACGAAGAACATCGCCACGTGTAGCGCTTCCGCCAATTTTCACACACCCTGTATACTGGGACACTTTTTTTAAATTTTGAGTTACTTTTGAACGGCTTAATTTGCATACCTCAAATTGATATGAGATATTCATATTGCTTTAGTTTATCATTGCATATACAAAAAAATAAAGGTACACAAATAGAGGGAATGTCTCACTATACACCACTTGTCCCCACATAAACCACCCTGTGGTACATTGTGGGACAGCAAAAAATATATATGAAATAAAGCATAAGTAATTAAAAAAAAAAGCTTAATTTTAATTTTTAATTTTAAAAACTTTCACTTTTCATGGGCATTTAGACATTGTACTTTGAAAAATCAAACTAAAATTGAAAATGTTTCTTTGTTTTTTCAGTGCCCCCAAACGTAGTCGGTGCGCTTAACCTACACAGAATATTTTCTTTTTCAACACAGTCTTTATCTCTGTTTTTAGAGAAAGAAAATCTAAAGTCCGAAGTCGTTTTCAGAAAATTTACCTGATTATCATCATTGTCGCACAATGCACCATGTGATCAATTTTTAAAAGCAACGATTTAATGAAAAACTTGTATGATTATTTTAAGTTTTAACATTGTACATACATTTAATATACTGTAAGGTACACCTACGCCAAATTTTCTAATTGTTGTTAAATAAATAAAAAAGTTTTAGCACATAAACTGAATAACCACAAAAAAAAACAATGCGCAGTTACCAAACATGCCTCACATGTGCAAGTCACTATAACATTGTTTACGACACGTACTGTAGACAGGATATAATGGGACTGCTTAACCGCTATTTTGATGTAAACAAACTTCAAGTACGGGGTAACAGATTGCCAAAATCTCTGTTGTCCCAGTATATACCATGTCCCAGTATATACCTACCATCTTCCCCTACTATTTTTTGCGTCCGTCCAGAAAATCAGTCGTTTCCGATCAACTTATATGCTGCAAAATACATCTTTACTGGCCTAGTCCAGAAAGTAACTGGTTACCATGGTAATGAGTTGTCTTTACCGGCCTAGGCCGGAAAGTAGCTGGTTGCCATGGTGATGAGTTGTTTTGTTGATTTGCGCTGTTAAACAAGCGTCATTATACCACCAAGCGAGTTTTCACCGTAGTTTGTTAAGTTATTGTTTGATTATGGATGGTGACGATATTGACTTTGGTGTCAGTGGCGGACGCAAAAAAAATTGTGCGTAACATATACGTAAAGTGTCTTTACTGGACTCGTATGCTTTCAGGACTCGCCTACGGCTCGTCCCAAAACTGTCTACTCGTCCAGTAAAGTAACACTTTCCGGTCTTGTTACGTAAATAATTTGTGTGAGACGCTATGACTGACGTTATTTATATTAATGATTTTGTCATCAACACGTTTATGAAATTCGTCGCAATCCTGTTTAGTTTATAATCCTTGAATTCGTGCAATTGTTGATAATGAAACCAGTATAATATATATTATTGATCTATGAATGAAACCGTAAATAGTAATAATGTCAGTCGTCAATCACAATGACAAAATGTCATTTATAAATTGACGAATTTGTCACACATACCATGCACGTATAATTTGGACTACATAAGTTTCATATTTAAGTATGTTTTAATTGCTAACTCAAGAATAGACGGGTTGCGTCTGACCTTGTTATTTAGTTATATAAACCGAAAACATAAGCTTGCAAAGGTCACGTTCCTTAACTTGTTATTGTAGAAGTTTCATACTTGCAACATATCCGCATCCGCAGAGGTAATCTTCAACTAGAATAGTACAACGGCAGTTTGTTTTAACCACTAAGCAATATGGAAGTTGCGATCCTGGTCTAATTAACTTGCGCGTCACGTTTGATTTGATATGAAAGGGCAACATAATTTGAAAACTAGATACATGCATATGAATAATACGAAGATATTGCAATGAAATTTCCTGAGAAAATGAAAGCTGAGTGTACATGTAGGCATTATGTAGGATTGAGGAATTTATTAAAGTTCTAGGCACATTTTAAAAAGCCCACAAAACAAAAATAAAGCTTTCTCGTGTTTTAGCAGGGCAAATAATAAAATGTCCACAGAATTTTTTAAATGAAAACAAACTTATTAGCTTTATATAGGTAATTTGTATTATTCATGAAAAAAAAAAATTTAATCAACCTGCAACCTGACCCTCTATTACTGACCAAATGAATGAGGGTCAGGACAAAGGTTGGTTAAAGTTTTTTTTTTGTATGGCAGCAAATGGATGAGGTTTATGAGAGTCATAATTCGGCTACAGGCGGTGTCGGCAATATAGACAAAATGGTGACACATTATTCGACAAAAAAAGACTCTTCCTTGGCCACATGTTTCTTAACCTAACAGACGTTGCTGCTCTGGCCAACACATAGTCGACGGACTTTTCTCAGGGAACTGAGACGCTAATTAGCCCTGCATCTAAATGAGGAACGGTAAAAACATATACACTTTTAGAAGATTTTTCTACGAGATCCGGCATAAAAGCAATTTTAGGGTTTCCAGTAGTCCTTACACCAAAGTCTCCAACGTATCACATGCGGAACCACCAAAACGCCGCAAAAAACATACCGGAAGTTGCTTCGTCTGTCAGTCAATATCATCTTATCAAATAAACACTAGAAAATTTTTCGAGATTTGCAAACGGCCAATCTGTAATGAACACGCCGAGACTATAACAAAATGTCAACAATGCGCAATATAAACAGCTGTTTTATAGGAGTATAATTTTTAATTTTTTTTGTAAACAAATAATAAATATTTAAATAGGTATCATATATACATTTATACTAGCTTTATTTACATTATTTTCAACTAAAACGGGTTAATCGAAGGAATTTCTGTATGTAAAGAGTTTTCCAATAAGAATTATATGATTTTTAAATGAAATTTTAACCATGGTTAAGATGTTATAAATTAATGTCAATAGTTGTCATTTGTATTGACTATAACCTTACAATTCATCATGGTTAAATACACCCTTCAAGAACGTTTGGTTATTATCCAAAAGTTTTATGAAAACAGACGTTCTTTTGTAAACACTCAACGTGCACTTCGCGAAGACTATGGTCCACATAATCGCCCTTCTGTGCTTGCTATTCGTAGAATCGTTGAAAAATTTGAAAACGATTTTACATTTTGCGATGCGAAAACACCAACAAGACGTCGAAATGCAAGAAGTGAAGAGAACATTGCTGCTGTAAGAGATAGTGTTGAAGAGGTTCCAAATGTATCTATTTATTTCTCGTCGTGCTCAAGAATTAGGGCTTAGAAGAACGACCACGTGGCGTATTTTGCGAAAAGACTTGAATTTACACCCGTATAAGATTGTATTGACTCAAGAACTGAAGCCACTTGACCATCGTAAGCGCCGTGACTTTGCTGCTTGGGTTTTGGAGCAACTTGAAACGAATCGTAATTTTGGGCATAAAATTATCTTCTCAGATAAAGCTCATTTCTGGTTGAGTGGATTTGTTAACAAACAAAATTGTCGTTTTTGGTGTCACGAGAAGCCCTTGCATTCGCAAAAGGTCACTGTATGGTGTGGTTTATGGCATGGTGGCATCATCGGATCATTTTGTTTCCAAAACGAGACAGGAGATGCAACCGTGACGGGTGAGCGGTACCGGTTAATGTTAACAGATTTTTTGTGGCCAAATTTAGCTCAAATTGATTTAGAAGACATGTGGTTCCAACAAGATGGTGCCACATGTCATACTGCTAATGCCACTATCGACCTATTGCAAGAACAGTTTGGTAAAAGGATAATTTCAAAAAATGCAACTGTTAGTTGGCCTCCAAGAAGTTGTGATTTAACTCCTTTAGATTACTTCTTGTGGGGTTATTTGAAATCTAGGGTCTATGCAAACAAACCAAGAACCCTTGATGAATTACGATTAAACATCGAACGCTGCATTCGTGACATTAGGTCCAAGTTATTGCAAGGTTTATCCAAGGTCTTCGAAAAACTTTTTCTAACACGTCTCAAACCATTGCTAAGAGAACTCATCCCAAATCACCAATTCGGTTTCAGGAATCAGCACGCTACGGTTGAACAAGTACACAGAGTGGTCAAAAAGATAAACAATGATCTGGAAGGCAAAAGATATTGCTCTGCTGCCTTCCTAGACATTAGTCAGGCTTTTGACAGGGTATGGCATGACGGATTGCGCTACAAACTAAAAAAGAACATTCCATGCCATTTTTACCAAATCTTAAATTCCTACCTCAAAAATAGGCACTTCTTAGTTAAACACCAAGACGAATATACTGATTTGTACCCTATCAACTCCGGCGTACCACAAGGTAGTGTGTTGGGACCAACGCTATACTTAATATATACTGCTGATCTGCCAACCACTCGTCTAACTACAGTGGCCACGTTTGCGGATGACACAGCTATCTTGGCATCCCATGTGGATCCTATCACTGCCTCTAAAAATCTACAACATCACTTAAACAAAATACAGTCCTGGTTGAAAAAATGGCGAGTTAAGGCAAACGAAACTAAATCAACACATGTCACATTTACTCTTAGGAGAGAGACCTGCCCGACAGTAACACTAAATGATCGTCAACTTCCTCAGGCATGCGAAGCCAAATACCTGGGTATGCACATTGACAGGAGACTGACATGGCGCAAACACATATGGGCCAAGAGGAAGCAGCTTGGCATCAAACTTTACCAACTCAACTGGATGATAGGACGAAAATCACAATTGTCTATAGAAAGCAAGCTCCTCATATACAAAGCCATATTGAAACCTATTTGGACCTATGGCATCCAGCTATGGGGAAGTGCTAGTACGTCAAATATTGAAATCATCCAAAGATTCCAAAATAAAGCTTTACGAATCATTGCTGATGCCCCCAGGTATGTACCAAATTTCGTAATACAACGCGACCTTCAATTAAACTCAGTGCATGAAGAAATCAAAAACCTTTACCTTAAATATCAAAACAGAATTGAAGTGCATCCAAATAAACTAGCAAGAAATTTAATAGTGAGTGCCGGTGAAGTGCGGCGACTCAAAAGATATAGACCGGCAGATCTCCCTACAAGGTTTACTTGAAACGAACTGACTGTACAGTTTTATGTTCTATTTTAAAAAATTTTAGCTTAGCGTAAAGAGAATACTCAATGGAGAATTCTCTACATGACATTTTTCTTTTCTTTTCACCTACATTTCACCTGTTAAAAACATTTACTTATTGTTCAGTTAAGAACAGATTGTAAAGTACTTGAAATTATAAAAAAAAAAAAAAAAAAAGATAAAGCTCATTTCTGGTTGAGTGGATTTGTTAACAAACAAAATTGTCGTTTTTGGTGTCACGAGAAGCCCTTGCATTCGCAAAAGGTCACTGTATGGTGTGGTTTATGGCATGGTGGCATCATCGGATCATTTTGTTTCCAAAACGAGACAGGAGATGCAACCGTGACGGGTGAGCGGTACCGGTTAATGTTAACAGATTTTTTGTGGCCAAATTTAGCTCAAATTGATTTAGAAGACATGTGGTTCCAACAAGATGGTGCCACATGTCATACTGCTAATGCCACTATCGACCTATTGCAAGAACAGTTTGGTAAAAGGATAATTTCAAAAAATGCAACTGTTAGTTGGCCTCCAAGAAGTTGTGATTTAACTCCTTTAGATTACTTCTTGTGGGGTTATTTGAAATCTAGGGTCTATGCAAACAAACCAAGAACCCTTGATGAATTACGATTAAACATCGAACGCTGCATTCGTGACATTAGGTCCGAGTTATTGCACAAAGTTCTCGAAAATTGGGTTAAACGAATCCGCTCGTGTGCACAGAGTCGAGGTGGACACTTAAGTGACGTGTTATTCAAAACATAATGTAATATGCTGTGCTTCAAAATAATATAAAAAGTTTGTTTGTATCTAAAATAGTTTTTATTTGATTGTATCGTAAAATCATATCGTTCTTAATGAAAAACCCTTTAGGTACTTGGGTATCTATGCGTGCACTTAAGGGGTATAGTTTTATTTTAACTAAAAATTAAAAATGTTATACAACGGGATAATTTTTATTATGTAAGTTCGGTTTGAAATTGATTGCTTTAGGATAAACCTGAATTTCAAAAAGGTAGCTTAGCGAAAAAGCAAAGAAAATTTAAATTGAAAACGCAAAAGGTACCCACCTAGCAGTGCACATAAAGGTTAATAAAAATCTTTGGTTTCCTGGTATTTCAAAATGTTGTCTTTACTTGTGATTTTTAATAAATTATTTGTTTATAGTTATATGAATGTCTTCTTACCAATTTTTCGAATATAATACTTAATACCGCCCTAAATTGGCACTACCGAACAAGAGAATAACCTAATTACACTGATTATCAATACAAGTAGGAAACTTAACCATCGTCGATGCTAATAATAACAGTGTCATTAGCAAAAGATAAGCTAATTGGAAGGAGTGTTTAACAAGCTTATTATCAAATCAACGGACATTTTGATACAATATAAGCAAAGTTCAGTTTTAACATTATCATACATACTTACATTAGAGAAACCGTTGAACCCTTCCACAATACTTAATAAAGGTGCTTCGGTAATTGAATTACATTTTAATTGAGTTTTACTCTACGGATGTAACGATAGCTTCTGAAAATTGCTGTTATCTAGTTAAAGCTAACCGTCGCATACACTTCAGATCAGGGACTGAGAACGGAACGAAAACGAAATTATTATTTTTCGTTCAAGAACGAAAACGAAATAAATATTTTCCAAAACCGGTTTTAACCGGTTTTAACCGGTTTTGTCGCTATTTCAATTTTATTTGTTAAACACAAACGCGAATTTACCTTCTGTGCTGGAGAGACTCCACGAGGCAGTAAAAAATCTCACTTAAAATAAGTGAGCTTCACTTTTCTCCATATATTTACGTGAATATGTATTAACAGCTTTATTGTTTATACTTGCAATTTCGTGTAACACAATTAACGGTACAGATATTCTCTATTTCTAATTTGTTTTTTAGATCATCTATATAGAATATACACTTGATTGGATATATGTATATTATCAATGTGTATGTTTTATTTGCGTGTAGACATAATAATAGTAAAATTTATTCTTTCTTCGAAAAGGACTAATGTAAAAGAAGATTTATTGGAAGATGTGTTGCTAGTAAGATTTAACGGAATGTGAAAATGTATATTGTATGGTATGTACAAACTATAAAGTTAAAGGATATTTCAAGTTAATATAAGTTTTTTTTAAATATCTTTTTTATTTATAACATTTAGTAAATTATCCACTTGAATTCATTCTTTTGTCTTTTTAAATAATTACAGCAAGATCTTATTTAATTCAAATGCATAGATTTTTAGTACTAAAACAAATTTAAAACAGCACTTGCTATATTTTCATATTTTTAGATAAAGATCGTGTGTCTAATTTAACCTAATCACGTTGTGTTTTTGCACCTTACGGGTGTTAAACTTAATAAAATGGTTAAATGTTAATGTGTTTAACGATTTGGTAAATTTAATATGGCGATGGTTCGCCAGTCTAAAATATGCTGTCCGTGAGCATCAAACCCCTTCGTCATCGTTTATATTTTAGTTGAGACGCAAATATTGTTATCGTATTTATAGAGGGTTGTGGAGACTAGAAAAAAAATTAATTTTTTGACGACAAAAAAATTTTAAAACCGGTTTTAACCGTTATTATTTCAGTTCACGAAAACGAAAAAAGAATTTTTTCGGTTAGAACGAAAAGAACGAAAACGATATATTTCGTTTTCGTTCCGAACAGAAACGAACGGAATTTTTTTCGTTTTTAGTCCCTGCTTCAGATAAATAACTTTTTTATTTGAAAACTTAGTCATTGTTATAGCATAGGCGTTTGCCTTTTTTACCCTTCGTCAGGCGCAATGTATGTGTGATTTCGTGTCAAAAACAAAACTTGGAGCGTCCAGCTGATCTCTTTCTGTTCATTAACTGACTTGTCAGAATCGTTTCGACCGTTATGGCTTCCGCTGTATGAATGAAAAAATATGGCAGGTATTAGGTTTGTTCCAACAAGTCCACGGACCATGCGACGTACTGTCAGGATTCTGCGCAGTATCAATATCGCGTTCCATTACAGTTTGACAGTTCACCGGGCGGCCAGTCATTCGTTCCATCAACTCTCAAATCAATTCATGTACCGGGTTGCGGACGACCAAAACAGTCCATGAACGAAGGGACGAACTCTTGCTGGGATTTTTACACGCATGCAGTGTTCATAACTAACGTGAGCTTTGGTAGATATGCATCGCCTTCACAATTCCATTTAGTACTGGATTCTTAAGGTGTTTACCATTGCGATGCGCTCATTTCTATGAACCAAATGGACACAAATGTCATTTACAGTTAGGCCAGTCGTTAAGGCGTTCCAACAACGGCTAATACTGGCCAATACGTTTATTATACAATAGTTCACGCATGCCAATAAACCAGTTTATGTATATATACATGGATTGGTTTTAAATCGCTTGATGGAACAAACCTATTATATTCTTGCTGACTTTGTTACAAATATATTTGCTGTACAGTAGTTTTGAGCACTGAAAACGTTTGTTTTACGGAAGTCAAGTGATATGTTGTAGTGTACAGGGTGGTCCAAATTCGATGGGATTGCATGGGTATCTCGCTTAATAGGCAAGATAGAGAAACGGTTAAATTACCAAAAATGTGCAGTTTTTTGGGAAAAACTCAAAACAATTGTCAAATATATTCTATGATTTTCTGTTTTTCTTGATTATTTTTTGTTTTCACAGCCTACTTTTTGTTTTTCATCTTTAAAAAATTTGAAAAACCTTTGTAACTTGCGTATTATTGAAAATAAAAATACATCAAACCTTATAAATTTGAAATGAGAAAAAAATAAGGAATTTAAATAGGCCATGGCCAACTATAGTTTCTATTTAAAAAAAGGTAAGTTTGTGTCATAACTTTTTAACGACGAGCGCAAAAATTTTGTTTTTAGTGTAATCAAACTTAACATATAAATATCTAAAAATATTGTTAATAAACTTTTTCGACATTTACAACAATAACGGAGATATGACACATTATTCATATGACAAAAAAACAGTTTTTCTCTATCTCAAAAACCGGAAATGATAAAATATTTTTGAAAACGGTTCTAAGTATGCCCCAAAAAACTGCCCATTTTTGGTAATTTAACCGTTTCTCTATCTTGCCTATTAAGCGAGATACCCATGCAATCCCATCGAATTTGGACCACCCTGTACAATACCTGTTTTCTTAAACATGTGTGGATTAGGGTAAAAATAGTAATAAATATTAGCAAAATTAAAAAATAGATACTGTTGTGTTCCTGGTTACAAAACGCCGCAATTACCCCCGCTGGTCAAACATATGCCCTCTTTTGGAATTTTGATAAATCGTGTAAAGAATCCATGATCGTTAATATATCAGTGACTGATAATTTATAAAATTTTGCTATTTGCTCAAAAAATCACTCGTTTTAAATAAATGAAATGCTTTGGGTTTAACTTATGGTTTGCATTTTATCCCTAGCTGTAGGGATGTTAGTTTTGTAACACTTTTAACAATTTTTCAGAATGAGAGAGGGTTAAAATTCAGCGTTTTTAAGTTTATGTGCCATGTATTAATAATCTTAAACCTACAAAATTTGTTGAGTGCCACCAACATTACTGACTATTGCTTGGGAGTGCTCTAAAGTTGTTTTTTTTTTGTTCATTTAATTTATTAGTTTCAGATTCATCTTTAATTTTAAAATTGCGTTAAACAGCGACCTGATTCTGAAAACGGGACAGTCGCTATTATTTTATTTATTTACTCTAGTAGCCAATAATAGACTAAAAAATTCTCGTAACTTAACCACTTTTAATTTTAGTTGATCTGATGGATT